>JAOBAY020034006.1:0-14169 GCA_025331085.2 Zoanthus sociatus
TTTAAACTTTTTTAAACTTTTTAAAACATTTTTTACCTTGTTTTTATATTTTTAAATTCTGTTCTTATTTATGTGAGCGGTTTGAAATGAGAAATCAAAACAAAAAGAAAAGGCATTAAAAAATATGCTGATCGTCTGCATTCATGTATCATTTGGGACAATAGTAGATATAATATTCAAAAGGAAACGGTGCGTCAGTGTTCGTTTTTACTATGCACATGTATTGTAAAAGTAAATTACAAGATTCAATAAAGTTTCAACTAGAAATATTTTTACTTTTTTTTCAGCCCCAGCCTGAGCTTGTTTTTAAATTGTTCTTAACTTTTGGCTAATCTGAGCCTCTGAGAATATACTGCTTCATAGAACAAGATTTAAAGAATCCATATTAATTTTTTACGTGTCTTCAGTTTTCTTACAGACGCCCGCTTTTGTGGCTGTTTCCAAACACTTTTGAACTTTCATTCTCCATCTTTTTTTCTAAATTTTGATAAACATGCAGGAATTCAAATAAATTATTCTGATCAAGTTTTTCTCAAAAACTAAAAAAGCACAGAAGAATTAAGCATTAGATGGTTTCTCTTTAGTTATCTATTATATTTATGTTTCTATTTATTTCCTTTTTGTTTGTTTAATGATTCTTTTTTTTCTTTCGATACAGAAGCAGTACCTTACAAACGATGAAAACAGGGAAATTCTAGAACCTAGTTTACGAGATGAAGATGACAACAAAAAATGTTGTGCGGAATTTGCAAACCAGAATAGTCTACATCGTGATTTGGAAGAACAACCTGAAAAATGTGTAAACAGTCATGAATCTCATGACCAAAATGAACACGAGTTTTTGTCAAAGTTAAAAAGTTCAGATAGTGATTCAAACATTGGCTTAGTTCATCAAAGAGATAAAAGGAACTCCAGAGATTTGTCAGACTACTTTCCCAAGCCCTGCGGTGAAATATCTATCGAAAACCTCATTCAAGACGCGATACCAATTAAAAATAGTACGATTGAAAATGGCGACTCGGTCTCTCCCACTAGCAGTCGATATGAGGCCTTGATATAAAACGGTTAGGATGAGCGTTAATTATTAATTATAACCGCCTGTCTCGGTAAAGAAATGGGATCGGTCAAGGAAATTAGGCAAATGCGTTTCAGGACACAAGTGTTTTCTTTTAAGAGAGAATATTCGTCGGTAATTGTCCTGTGTTAACAGTGCAGATGTTGCTCTGTGCTATCTTCTCCTAATAGAGTTGATATAGATAAACAAGGCAAACTGTTTATTTGGAAAACTGAGTTGTTGTTCAGCTACAGTGGGTCAGGTTTGGTAGCAATAACTATGCCACAAAGCGGGTAACCTTTTACCCGAGCCGAGTTTGTTTTTTAAAACAATACGTCAGATTTTTTAAAAGAAAATGAAGACACGCCAATAGTTTCTGTTGGCGGAGAACTTTTATTATTTTAATTTATTGTTTATCTTATTTATTTTGTTTTTCTTATAGGTTTAAACTAAGCGATTTATAAGTACACCATATACAAAGTGATGTTCCTATTGGCGAATGTTTGTAGACGTCACAATCTGCTTCATTAGCATACAAATGCAACCTTAGTTAACCAATGAACTAAGGTAAATAAAAAATTAGTGCTGAAAAATTAGTATTGAAGTGGATTTCTTTCAAATGATAATTTAATACGACAAATTCTAGTTGTTCTTCTTGTAGCCTGTGTACAGCCGCTCTTCTTTCCTTTCAAGAGTCCTTAGTTTACGATTCTTGAAAGAAAAGTAGAGAGGCTATACACAGGCTATTCTTCTTGTACGTATAGCTAAACTTATATTAGCTCGAACAAACATTTTTACTCAGAATTCGAAAGTTTGGCCTCAAGCACGTACTCTTTGTTGCTTAATAAACGGGGGAAGATCGGAATAAACGGTGGGGGTCAAAATTTCTAGGAAAATTTAATAAACGAAGGGGTCAGAATTTCTAGGAAGAGATGGAGAAAACTTTCAAAGTCGTGCACAAAGGATCAAGTGGGAATAACCAGGCTAAGCCGAGTTCGTCTGGTGCAATGCGACGAGGGCTCAAAACATTCCAGTTTAGCAGTCATTAGATTGAACAGTTTCGATTTGAAAATGAGAAGACATTGCATTGTATTCTTCAATAAAGAACGCAATTTTAGTTTCCAGTGAAAGTTTTGAGGACAGATAAACACTACAGATTTTTGTTGTTTTTACACTTTTCTAGCAGAGTGCTTAAATAATTACTCAAAATAATAAACGGGGTCCTAATAAGCTCCGTAGAGGGGAAGTCGAAAAAAATCGAAAACTTACCAATAAAAGTGTCCCCTATCCGTTTCTTAAACATCTAAGAGTAGTTTGTATGAAACCGCAAAAATGCTGGGTTCCGTGGCTGGGAAAATCGTATTAATGAGCGATAGATGAGCCGCATAGCATTTTTAAAAATAACAAATTGGGCTCATCTTATCAGGGGAACCATAACCTAAGCCATACATACTCTATAAAACATTTGATACATTACAGAACTAGCACTTAAAACATATTGGACTTTTCTTAAAACGTTGTTTTTGTATGTTTTGCTGATTACGTCTCAGCTAAACAAACTTTAGTTACAGTCCAAGCGCTCAAACTGGATCTAATGACTAATCTTTTTTTTTCACAAATTTTGCGCCAAAATTATACGAGTTCGAGTTATAACAGGGGTACAAAACGGTTACCAAACACTTTTTCAACTAATCCCTTTTGAAAAAAAAAATATTTAGATTCAATCCTCAATTTTTTTGACAGACCATATTATGCATATTTCGGTTTCAATTTGACGAGTTGTCATTATTATACTAAAAAAGAAACGCAGAAACTTACATGCAGTTACATTTTTCTTTTTCGCAACTTTTGATTTATTATTTCTGACAACAGAGACTTCATGGGAAAGCTAGATTTAATGACCGAAATAATTATTGTTGACAAACAACGATAATGATTCTAAGTAATCTGTATCCAACGATATAGAAAAATGTATACGAGTTTTGCTACGACATTTTTTTAATGACAGAACATGCACCAACGTGGATCCTCCTCCTAGACTGCACCCTGGACGAACGTGTTGCAATGAACTAAAAATATTTCATTTTCAAATTTCTTTTTTTAGTCTTAGAACTTCCGCATCAACTAGACATCAGCCAAAATTAGCTGTTTCCTACATTACATTTTATGGCATTTTTTTTTATTTTACCAAATAGACAGCTAACTTTAAAATGTTTAGAATTTTCTTTTCTAATCAATTTAGTTCCAAATCAAGGTGGTAGTAAAGGGAAGTTGATTTTTAAAAAAGCTTTAACCATTTAGACAAGAAGAACAACATAGTTTATAGTTAAATTTGTTCCTAAATCAGTTCCGCAATAACAAAACGGCCATGAAATAGGATAACCTGACTGAAAAACAACAAATGGAACATTTTAATGACTCCAAAAAAAAAAATAAATAAATAAATAAATAGATAAATAGTTCTTAATATGTAGTTGCTGAAGTATAATTATTTTTCATATGATACATTTGTGATCTTTTTGTCTGTTGTTTGAAAAAGCAAGTTCCTGAAAATTATTTTCTTGAAACTTAAGCAATTTTCTATCTCCTATGCTATAACTCTATCGTCATTTGTGCGTACGTGTGCAGGAAGTAGCCTTTGCTTTAAAAATGTTATCCCCTCATGTAGCACGTTATGAAATTTGAGTAAAGTTTATTTGATATTTGATATTTGATATTCATAAACTAGTATCCACCCTGCAGTTGTAACGAAAGGCATGTCGAAAACAGAATTGACATCATGGGACAAAATGCGGCTTCTAGCATAAAAAATGGCTTAATATAATGCTAAATCGAAATTGCTTCATAACTCATACAATTTTTAATAATTGAAAATACATTTCTTGTAGTTCCGTTTCAGAATATTTCGTTAAAAAACATTTTCTCCGCGGAAAACAACATCCCGCCAAAAATAGTACGTCATCTCCTCCAAAACGAGACGTCACTTCCTGTCAAAACCACTAAAGACGTTTATCATGCTTCCCTATTCCTTCATTGCACCGTTAAATTTCATGAAGTAAGGGGCTAAGTTGTGAGAGTGCAGTATGGATCAGACGGTATCAAAACATTTTCTAGAAAAATTGTACACAAATTATCTTTCGGAACCGTTACTCCACCAGGCTTTAGAAAGGCTACAAATCTGCCGGTGCGACGCGCTCGGTGGAAACCACTGTTTTTGTCAAGTGGTGAATTCAAAGGAAAACGGCTTAACTTCAGCTTCGGAAGGTTCCAATCCTTTCTACTGTAAACTTGCACCACCGCCAACAGCACCGCGCTTGGAAAAGGAACTGCAAGTTACATCGTCCAACGTAGAAAGATATAGAGCAAAAGATGAAGTCTCGAAACCGAAACTTGTCCACTATGATACAGTTGGTAAGATTTGATTTTTAATGTTCGTTGCTCAATACAAGTTATCCATTCGCACAATCCGAAAATCTAATACTCTGTTTGTTATATTGGGATTTGAATGGGGTATCTGGGAAGATATTTTAACGATGTGAATCGAAAAGTAGGCCGGAAGTGAAAGAGAAATGTTTAAATGTTAGCGTATCATTCATTAATCCGGACCAATGTCTTTACAGAATTAATCTGAAAACAAGTTTTATGGATTTGGAAAAGTTAATTCAATGAATTACAGATGTTTTTAAAATGGCATGAAATCGGAAAAATAACGTTAGAGAAATTATAAAACAGTTTCTCCGTTCCTTCAGTCTCGTGAAAAGTGCATATGTGCAGTTTTATTTCTTTTACGAACTGTGAATTCTCACAAGTCTTTGTGCTTGATAGCGCTATTAAAACACAAAAAATAGAAAAATAACTAGCGGTAAACTAGTTTGAGCTGCGTCGGTGTTTCTAAAGAAACAATTAGTAATAAAAATGTAAATTTTACACCGTAAAAGAGAGAATACTTACTGACGTTTCGGACTTTAGTCCTTCGTCGGAGTAAAGTAAAACACACCTGTTGACCAAATAAAACGCACTTGTACTATTGCAAGTCTAAAGAAAATTATAAAAAGTAAACTTTTTCTAATATCAATGTTTGCTAATCGTTTATGAAAGCGCCCGCAGTCTGTGAGGAATATTTTAAAAATCATTATGATTTATTAGTTACTCATTTTAATTAACTCATTTCGTTCACACCTTTTATGCTTCACAAGTTTTCTAATGTTTTGCTGCACAGTATAACTAATGTTATAACATTTTCTGCTTCCGATTTTCAAGAAATGTCGAGAGGGAGGAATTTGATGGACTTCCTGTTTGGGGAAGGGGTGGTTGAATGCAACAAAAAATAACCAAAATTAACTTTAAATAAATATATTTTCTTTCTTTCTCGACAAAATAAATAAAGCATTGAATAATTTCATTTACTTTGTAGATGATGCAAATTTTGATGAGGGGATGAAACAAAAGACTCGGAAAGAAATGGACAGGGATACTTTACATTCAGTTTATCCTAGAGTAGCAGAAGATGGAGGTCCTATCACACCTTCACAAGTTGTAAGCTTGAGACAAAAAAGCCCATTAACGAAGCAAAATACATTTGTACCTGTTTATGAGGGTTTGAAGAATCCTTACATTATAGTTATCAACAATGTCAATTTTTATCGAGATCCACTCCCTAGACATGGTGCAAATGCTGACGAGGCACACTTGAAGGCATTTTTCGACAAGGCTGGATTCAGAAATATTAAACTTTACAAAGACCTGAAGAAGCATGAAATGTTACAAACCTTAGAAAATATTGATAATCTGGAGCTTTGTAAGTAAAATGTCTAGAAATTTTATAGCTGTTGTGTAAGAGCCATCACCCCTTGCCTGCAACCAAATCAAAGATTAAGTGCTTTTTTGCAAAATTGTTTTGATAAAATACCTTAATATATATCTTTTGAAATTTAAGTTAACTTAATTAGAAATAAGTTAATATAGTTCTGAAACTCATTAAAAATTCATCAAAATAAAACAAAAGAAATCATAACTGTGACCATAGTTTGGTAATGTGATCTTATTTGGCATTTCTTCGTTCACAGCTTAGTTTTAGTTTTGATTGAGACGATATATCAAACACTCTAGATAATGTTTCATCACATTTCCAAACACCTTGGGTTCGGAGCCATGTGAGCCAGTGCTTATCTTCTTTTTCTGTAGTGTTAAGTATATGAGCACCTTTGACTCCCCCTGGATGGGATGCTAATCTATCGCAGGTTAGCTCCCAGCAAACCCTGGTACTTACCTTGCGGTTGGAAAGCAGAGACGTTTTATCACGTTTTCCCAATTATTCTCAGATTGGTATCAATTTACATTACAGATGGTAGTAGATGCTGCCAAAGCATGTCAAATTACACCAAAATACAAAATTGTTACATAAATTCATTGTTTAATATATACTTTTTTCTGTATCACCAGGTAACCATGATGCATTAATCTGTGTTGTCATGAGCCATGGAGGAGAAAAAGGCATTATGGGTTGGGACAGACGTTATATTACTGTGGATCAAATTACTGAAAACTTCAAAGATGACAAGTTTCCAGCCTTGATAACAAAGCCTAAACTGTTCTTTATTAATGCCTGTCGAGGTGAAATGGAAGACAATGGTCGTTTAATTCCAAGAGGCCGCAAGTATGGTTCAACAGTGGTTGCTGACGACATCAAGGGAGAGTTGCCAGTGAAACTTCCTTCTGAAGCTGATTTTCTAATCTGTTACTCAACCACCAAGGGAAGTGTTTCATACCGAGAATACTTTCCAAACCCAGAAGATACACTCCGTTATCGAACGTCCATGGGAACAGGATCATGGTTCATTCAGGCAATGGTTCAAGTTTTCACTAACTATGCAGACAAAGAGGATTTACTGAGCATGCTCACAAGAGTTAACAGAGCAATGTGCGAGTTTTACAATGGTGGTGACCCAGAATCAGGACGCAAACAGATATCTTGCCATTTGTCCATGCTGACCCGCAAGTTGTACTTCAGAAACTTTTTTTAGCAAATTCAGTGACATTAAGTCCTATGATCATAGATTGTAACACCTTAATATTTATGATTTATAACCTACCCATTAAATTTTTTGCATTCTCATTGTCTAAAATGCATCATATAATACAAAATCACAGGGAGGGTATCAGGCAATATGCCCCTTCGGATTTGATATCCATTTTCTGATTTTGTCCCCCATTTGTATTAAAACAAAAACATTTTAAATAAAATCAAGAAAACTGTTTTATTAAAAAACAGCAGCAAAGCTTTTAAAATCCTTGTTTCCAGAACTGTGCCTGAAAAAAACAAGAAATATACTGGCCGAGTTCAGTCAAAGTTTGTTTGTAGTGGATTAGAGCAGAGGATTTATTTCTCGGACTATACTGTTCATTTTGCAGACATCATTTATTTTAAAATAAATACCAGCTGCTGAAAAAGGTTTATTTACTACAAATAATTATGTATTACAAGAAGTTAAGGCAAAACAATGCAGGTAACAACTGTTTGAAGGTCTGATTAATTAGTGTTTGTGTTGTGACTTTTTGTTGAAACCATATGCATACTTAAATTTTTATCTTTATTTTGTGAATCAACTATAGATGAATAAATTATCTTAGTTAGTTTACTACTAATCTTACCCAATGCAAACTGCTATTCCCCCGACACCATATACTCATGGTTTAATTTCAAATTTCTGCTATAGTTGTTACCTGCAAACTTATTTAGGAATTACTGGAAAAGCATATTGGTACCAAATTGCAGTTTGATTGGGGTTGAAACACAGCTTTTTAAAAAAAGAAAACAGTGCTTAGAAGCAGTATGAAAAACTGAAAATTTATTTATTTATTTATTTTTTGCAAATGTGACAATTTAGATCTAGCTGTAATCTGATGATCAAACCATTCTTTTAATAATATCCTAATATTGACTTGCAATGACATTTGAATAGTCCATTTCAATGATACTGTCAATAATTATTAACTAGAACTACCAGAATGCGTTTAATTACGAATATTTTTTCTTATTTCAATTTTTAGTCCGTCTCGTGAATAGTAGTAAGAACAATTATCACTAATTATTTGAAAGAAGAAAATAGGCAAAACATTTAGTAGTTATAGTATTTGACAATATTACATTAATTTTATTTTTTAATTGCAATAAGACAGCCCTATTTTGCATGCCATATCTTGATTTTGAAGAAAAATTGTTCAGCCAAAATCGAATGATAATTCCTTGTAAGGCAATCAGAATGTATTTCCACTCAAACAAGAGTTTTTGTAAAAGGTGGCCACCATGTTGGTCAGTGTACTCAATTTCATAGCTAAAGTCTTGCATCATTGTGCTGTTAAAGTACATTTTAAATGACTGAAAATAGACCTTAGTCATAAATGGTGGCAATTCTGATATTCTTTTGTCTATATTCAAATAGCCCTACTAGCCTCATTTTGAGTAACATATTCTTTCGAAAGTTTAACTCAAGAACAAGGCTAGTAGGGCTAATTTGAACAAGGTTAAAAAAATATTAAAACCGCCACCATTTATGAATGAGGTCTATGTGTGTAAGAAAATCTTGAAACACTCGACATATAGGCGAATCTTTGCTGACGTCATTGTTTACATTCTGCTTCATTAGCATACAACTCTAGGTAGCTATAAACGAACAAAGATAAATAAGATTTAAGTCTAAAACTTGAGAAAGCTTATCGAACTAACAAAGAGATGAAAATGTTGGTGCTATTCAAGCAGTTTCTAAAAAGATATGGCAGTTCCAAAATACTCAAAACAGCTGGGTGGCAAACTGTTAATGAGCCATACATTCTCTGTAAAATCTCCAGTAGATCACAGGAACAATGTTAAGCATACATTACTCTCATATTTTCAGAAGATGTTAATTTTACAAAACACTGTCGATATACTGTGCTTCAGTTTTTGTAACCTTATTAGAAACAGGCCCACATACATATGCTAATGAAGGGGAAAATGTAAACAAAGATTCGCCCATACAAGGCACTGCTAAACAGAGAAACAGCAGCAAAACAGCTAATCCAAATTTAACCCTTAACCCTTTCGGTCCCAGTTGGATTGTTAAATTCTCCTAACTTGAGCCCATACTTTTCATTGAACAAGTTTGAGAGAATTTGACTTTTAATCTTCAGTAGTTTGCTTTGTTTGATCAATTCATATTTTCTTATTACCATACGTCCTATTTTTTATGAGTTATGTAAGGAGAAGTTGAGTGTTAATATTCTACTGGGACTAAAGGGTTAACCCCAAACCTTAATCCTAGGAATCAGGTTAGGGCCAGGGATTTAGGGTTAGGCTTAGGTCTAGCTGTTTCACAGCTCTTGCTGTTTAGCAGTGCCTGTTCTTATACATGCAAGAATCATCTTTGACCTGTGTGTACACCATTGAAGTTTTCTAAATTATTTCCAGACCCACTTCTTAGACACTGCTAGTTCCTAAGATGTAATTGAATAAAAAGTAAAATTCTAGTTATTCCAAGTTCATTATCTGTTTTGATAAAAAGACTATAAAAGTTATTTCTTGAGAGAAGACACAGGTTGCCCAAACATGGCCTCGCCTAAATCCTCACTGATCTCGGCAATTTTCTTTGGATTGTTGTAATGGGTTACAGCTTGAGCCATGGCACGGGCACGTTTCTCCGGGCAAGAGCTTTTGAATATTCCTGAGCCCACAAACACACCATCCACACCTAACTGCATTAAGAGAGAGACATCTGCTGGGGTGGCTGCAAAATAAAAATTATATTCATTTGATAAATTTAAAAAGATTTCCTAAAATTAATGTTCATTAACTAATTTTCAACTGTTGATAAAATACTTTTGTCAATATATAATTATCTTGTAAAAACCTAATCAGAAATATTTAGATAACATTTACTTGACTGTCCAAATTTTTTAAACAAAAAGTTAATTTTTAACAAAAGATGTTACATATGGCAATTTAAAAAATACTATAATTATGTAATCTTGTGTCTCAAATTTCCATGGGCCCCACATTCACACATTTGAATGCCTGGGGGGTCTGACAGAAGTTCACATTTTATACCAAACAAATCTCAACATCGGAACTTGTCTACCCAACTAGGTGTTTTGGCACCAACATATATATATATATATTTTTTTCTTCTGAGAAACAAGTAAACTTCAGCTTTGGTCAAAAACAAAATTTACAGTATACATTGATAATGTCCTATATTAGTAAGTCTTCTTAGTTGGGCTATTGTGTCAGTGGTAATAAACATCTTTACTTTCTTCTTTCCACTTATCCTTGTCTATATTCAGTGTCTGTGTTCTTGATAATGTTTCGGCATTCCTGCCCTCTTCAGTGACTCCCACATTCGACACCATATTAACACTAGTAATGTCATTGACAAGCATTTTGATAAATCGTTAGATCTGAAGAGGGCAGGACTGCCGAAATGTTATCAAGAACACAAACAGACACTGAATATAGACAAGGGTAAGTGGATAGAAGAAAGTAAAGATGTCTTATATTAGTATTAAGCTAGTAAGCAAATCGCACTTTCCGTGCACACTGATTGGTTCATCAAACACCAAACACCCTGCACTATTCACCATGGTCACTCAATGAAAAGATTGCACTCCAATTGCTTGCATGTGAGTACATTGCAGAAGACAAGTTGTGCCAGATTTTGATTTTTTAAACTAATGCTAGTGCTATTGACCTGCTAGTTTAATACTAATAAAAACAATCATCCCCCTCACTGTTGGTGCCTAGCAATAGATATTTACCTCACCGCTTCCCAGCTCGGTAAATATCCAACACAAGTCGTCTCTACTTTGGGAGATAATTGTTAAATACCTCAAACAGTGTATTGCATTTAGCTTCTTGTTGATGTGAGACAAAGAAAATAGACCTAGAATACCCAAGAAACTGCTGGACATGTCTTATGGAAACCCAAAAAATCCCAGTTACTTTAATTTACACCCAAACATATCCTTAAGGGTTTTGACCCTATCCTAAATTATGCTTACTTTTGAAGTGAAATATTTTACTTCTTAACTTTCAAGCTTAAAGCTACACTACCTGTTAGAAGTGAACACTGTTTAATAATAACCAAACAACCTTGTAACATATTTAAAAATTCATTGCACCTACCAAGACCACCTGCTGCAAAATTCACAACAGGGAGTCGGCCAAGCTCAACTGCTTTCTGTAACAAATCGATGGGAACCTGCAATTCTTTGGCATAAGTAAAAAGCTCTGCTGTGTCAAGTGACTGTGCATGGCGAATCTGATTTCGGATAGTGCGAGCATGACGAACAGCCTCTGCTACATCACCTATAACCAATGACATCACATATTTTTTCAACTCATAAAAAGTAATTTCTTAAACTGTATTTACAATTATAGTTGTTGTTAAAATTGATCAATGACATTTGAGTTTAATGGTACTTTTAACCTGGTTATTGGCTGCTTTCTTCTGTCAGCTTGTAATAGTATTAAACATTAAAAATAATAACTTATTAAATGTATAGGACTGGTTCCCTTTGAACCCAATGCCTGGCAATTTCTGAATTGTTAGGGTTCTATAACCTTTGGAGGTACTAAAAACATGACTGTGTCATACAATTTTGTTACAAATGATTTTATACTAAGACTTTCACTCTCAAAACAAGCACTGTCTTTGGTTGATTCTGGGTCACATGCCCCCAATTCAATTTAATTGCATCCCGACCAGCATACAGTGGTACAGTTGTTGTCCATTCAAAGTATAGTCTTAGTTTGTTTTTGTTTTTTGTCTAAATATATAAAAATTGAAAGCACTTAATCAGCCCATATAAGGTAATCATGGATCCTGAATTCCACACTGCAGATTCCGGATTCCATGTCTGTGGATTTCTGATTCCACAGACCAAAAGTGGCGGGATTCCTGATTCCAAGGTCCAAAGTCCTAGTTTCCATATTCCAAACTAAGACTAAAATTCTCAGATTCCAGATTACCTAACACGTGGCAAACTAAATGCATGGTCCTTCGGAAACTAGTTAGTTTTGTTTTTTTTGATTCTTGATGTAAATACCTCAACGAACATCAGGACTCTCTGGACCATACATTAAGTGCAGAGCTTTCAGAACAAGCCGGCAACCACCGGAGCTCTGCTGGCTAGTTCATGCTTCATCACTGGCTACTTTTTCCTGATGTGAGGTATAAAAACTCGACCAACAATTGGGTGATTTTGTCAAATGATGCCATGTTCACTTTTTTGTAATGATTAATATTGGACAACCTTATGCTGTATCAGTACGTATAACATATGTTGGTATGGCACTTATGATAGCCTGCAAATAGTCCGGAGGGAAAATATGAAGATTGATATATGCAAGCCGGTCACGGCTGCACATGTTTTGAGTTTATTTGCATATTTGTAGCTTGTAAATAATTATGCAATTCAGTATTTACTAATTTTTACTATTTTATTAATAAACCAGTCATTATTATTATTATTATTATTATTATAATTATTATTATTGAGATTTAGATTTAGTGCCATCCAAATGTCCAGAAACTTGTGAGATTGAGCTTCAATTAAAGGTAAGAGTACTTAATTGTTTTGTAGTTGCATTTGTTTTGATCCCTTAAAATGCTGATGAAATGATGGGTGTCATATCTGGTTCATCTCTGTTCACAGCTGCATATTTTTTTGGAGTAACCATTTACTTCAAAACATTTTGAAAGCCCTGCAAGTGTATAATATTTTTTTATTATTCAAAGAAAAAATCATGTTGAATGTTTCCTTCAACAAAATCAAACCATGACACCAGGCCATAACCCTGCTGTTAATGACACGTGGATGGATTCTTTAAAATTAAGTATGTAAATAAAAATTGGCAGATAAAGGATAGACTAATTAACAATTAGACCTCAAGGCAGAATGGACTAGGAGTCAATAGCCCATGAGACTGTGGACCAAATACATGTAGACTATTCAAACGCGTAGTCAAGAGATGGAGAGATCTAATTGTTGTAGTATCAACCTACTAATCAGTCAAAAGAGAATGTATGAATTAAATTTAGCAAAACGGGGCTAATTACAATATTTTGATCCACCATCTTTTCTCCAGTAGTCAGGCTATCACAAATAGACTGCTAGTAGAGTAGTCAATCAGAATGCAGGATGTGTGTTAGATTGTTAGTAGATTTACACTAAAAGATCATTATTATACTAAATAGTTTGTGTGAGGGCAAAAGAAATCATTCATCTACCGCATACCTGTACCAGCTTGTCCTTTGGTTCGTATCATTGCTGCTCCTTCAGATATTCTACGAAGGGCCTCCCCAAGATTCCTTGCACCACACACAAATGGAACCTTGAACTTGTGTTTGTCAATGTGGTTCGCCTCATCAGCAGGTGTTAATACTAACAAGAAATATATTTTTGTATTGAGATCTAATATTAAGTACAGTAAATTATACTAAGAAAAAGAAATGTTTTTTCAAAAAGAAATTTAACTTTTCCTCTTAATTTACCTTCTGATTCATCAATCATGTCCACACCAAGAGCTTCAAGGATCTGTGCTTCTGCAAAATGACCGATTCTAGATTTGGCCATTACCGGAATCGTTACAGCATTCATAATTTCTTTGATAAGCTAGTAAAGGAATAATAATAAAAATGACTTTAATTAATAAAATATTTATTATACTTATCTTAATAAGTATTAATATTGTATTTATATAATTTTATATAGATACGACCCTACGCGCACTCTGATTGGTCGAAAATCTATATGTTTTATCAGAGTATAAAACATAGAAAAAGCGTGTTTTATTGTTTTTTGCCACCGGCATTCCTCTTGCAAACATTTTTGTTAGAGATAGCACAAAACATTTTATTTGAACACACTTATGATGGAGTTCTCTGCAAAACAGCAGAAAGTTTTGAAGACGAGAGTGATTTATCAAATAAACAAAAAGAAGCGAAACTATCGAAAATTAAATTGTGTCAGTTTGTTGATCTGTGTGCTTTGTTGTTTCAACTTGCGGTGTGTAAAATCTATATTATAAAGCAAATAAAGAAGCCTAAGCCGTGTATTAGACTGTGATAAAACACTCCGGA
>JAOBAY020034058.1:0-14167 GCA_025331085.2 Zoanthus sociatus
TCATTTACCTACCCTGGAAGGATGGAAAGCTGAGTTGGCTTAGGCGGAAAAGAAGGTCACACAAATATTCGAATCTCAAATTTCATTTATAAAATAAAATTTAGGAGAATAATAATATGTTTTAAGCCACAAGGTCGAAATTATATGTGTCTTGCTATCTAACTCCAATAATTCTTTGAGATTTCTAATCTGAATTTCCAAACATAGTCAAACCTCACAAAAAATTATCTCCTTACTGCGGACACTCCCTTATAAACAACACCTCTTTATCATGGCCACTCTTAGGTTTCATAACATTATTTTCTTCAGAAAATATTAAAATACGGGAAACAGGCACCTTATCATGATCTCTTTAATAATAATTTGTATTGTCAGTCACAGCAAACAATTTCTGTTAAGAGATTCAACTGCTTCTTTGATAAATATTGACCCCTCAGACCCAGCTTTATTTACTGTAAAAAGCCATAAAAAATTTTCAAACCCCGACGATGACAGCATTTTGGAACTAAATGTATTTGTTCTTTTTAAAATTGTTTTCTTAACAGGAGAATTGTAATTTTGTTAAAGGACTTTTACGATTAAATGTTTCAAAAATATATTTCCAGGAAGAGCTTGCTTTACAAACGCCGCGCTAATGACTCGCAAATTATGTGTTGCTGTCCAATTTAGCGTTCCTCCTGTGAAGAAGATCTCCCAAATTTTCTATAATACAGCTAAAAAATTAAGAATAGCAATGCATTCATTCAAAACAGTTCACGTTAACTCTACATTTTTTCTTACGATAAATACATTTTCCTGACAAAAGGGTAAGTTGTTACAAAACAATTACAGTTAAAATAATACATCATAATATAATTAAACTAAAATTCTTACGTCCAAGTGTTCCAGTAGGCTGGAGAGTCGCTGAAAAAATAACCAAAACACAATGATAAGAATAGAGCACAACTTGAGTTGCTGTCAAAACAGAGTATAGAAACCTCATTTTTACTCACGGCAATTCATTTCATCCTGCCCATCATTGCAGTCCTTCGTACCATCGCAAACCCAGTATTTATTGATACAAAGATCATCAGACTTGCAATAATACTGATTTGCAGCACACTTCAAGTGTCCCGTGGGTGGAGGGGGAGTGCCTAGAAAACACAAGTATTTAAAAACAGAAATCTTCTCGTTTTAAATTATCACGTGTAGAGTCAGAGGAGAGGGGTTAAGAAGACGTGTGTTTAATATCCACAATATCAGGAATCACATGCCTGCTAAAATTTATCGATCATGATCTAATCACGGAATGGCTCTAGGGTACATCGGCTTTCCTCCCTCAGCAAAATTGATCATCATCATAATCACCTCAATCATCATCATCATCAATATCCAAATCATCATCAATACCTCAATCACCATCTTTATCAACATCCCAATCATATTCCTCCTCATCATCTCAATCATAATCTCTTTCTCCTTATCATTTCAGTAATCATCAACATTTCAATCATCATCAACATTTCAATCATTATCATCTTCATCAACATCCCAATCATCTTCCTCCTCATCACCTCAATCATCATCATCATCCTAGTCATCTTCCTCTTCATCATTTCAATCATTACCATCACCACCATCAATACCTCAATCATCATCTTCAACTTCCCAATCATCTTCCTCCTCATCATCTCAATCATCATCAACTTCATCAACATCCTAGTCACCTTCCTCTTCATCATCTCAATCATCACCATCAACATCTCAATCATCGTCATCTTCATCAACATCCCAGTCACCATCATCGTTATCATCTCAATTATCATAATCATCAACATCATCTCAATCATCATCCTTAACATCCCAGTTATCTTCCTCATCATCATCTCAGTCATTATCATCATCTATATCATCATCATTATCAACATCTCAATCATCTTCCACCTCATCATCTCAATCATCATCATCAACATCTTACTTATCTTCCTCATCATCACTTCGATTATCATCATCATTATCATTAACATCTCAATCATATTCCTCCTCATCATCTCAATCATCATCATCATCTCGATCATCTTCTTCATCATCTCAATCATCACCATCACCACCATCATCATCTCAATCATCATCACTATCAACATCCCAATCATCTTCCTCCTGATCATCTCAAACATCATCATCTTCATCAACATCCCAATCATCCTTCTCCTCATCATCTTAATCATCGTCATCGTCATCTTCATCAACATCCCAGTCACCATCATCGTTATCATCTCAATTATCATAATCATCATCATCATCACCATCATCATCCTTAACATCCCAGTTATCTTCCTGATCATCATCTCAATCATTATCATCATCTAAATCATCATCATTATCAACATCTCAATCATCTTCCACCTCATCATCTCAATCATCATCAGGGGTTTCAATAACATTAGTTATAAGCGACCACTGAAGGTGTAATAGGCGGCTGTGACCACTAAAGGGTCCGTAAGGACGTTAGGCCGTAAGGGCCAAACAGACGGTGGTAAGAGGTCCCACAGGCGGCGGTAGACCGCCGGTAACCGGCTTTTATTGAAATCCCTGCATCATCATCAACATCTTACTTATCTTCCTCATCGTCACTTCGATCATCATCATCATCATTAACATCTCAATCATATTCCTCCTCATCATCTCAATCATCATCATCATCATCTCAATCATCTTCTTCATCATCTCAATCATCACCATCACCACCATCATCATCTCAATCATCATCACTATCAACATCTCAATCATCTTCCTCCTCATCATCTCAAACATCATCATCTTCATCAACATCCTAGTCATCTTCCTCTTCATCATCTCAATCATCACCGTCAACATCTCAATCATCATCATCTTCATCAACATCCCAATCATCTTTCTCCTCATCATCTTAATCATCATCACTCATCCAAATCATCTTCCTCATCATCATCTCAATCATTATTATCAACATCTCAATCATCATCTCTATCAACATCTTAATCATCTTCCACCTCATCATCTCAATCATCATCAAAAATATCTCACTTATCTTCCTCCTCCTCATCATTTCAATCACCATCATCATCATCATCATCATCATCATCATCAACAGCTCAGTCATATTCCTTTTCATCATTTCAATCATCATCATTATCATCATTCCCATCATCATCCTCCCCTTCCACATCATTATCATCATTAATATTGTTACTACTGATATTATTAAAAAGCGTTTTTTTTTTCATTAAATGGTGTGGAGAAGAGTCAATAAAAATCTCTTGCGAAAAACAAAGGGGGAACAAGGAAGGGGAATACAGTTTGTAAGACGAACAATTGGATAAAAGTAAGGTTGGGCTTTCTAGGCATCTTTTAATTTATTACCTCCAGTATAACATCCTGCTGAAAAACTAATATCATCCAGTGCAATGTCAGTTTTGTCATCACCACCAACCATTGCCTCAAACCCAACGTAGAAGCTCTGGTAGGCATTCAGTGACACTTCGGCCTTGATCCAATTACGATTGGTGTACGTGCCTAACATAAAGCAATTACAGGCATATTTAAAATTCATTTGATATCGCACACAGATTTAAAAACGCCAACATTTTTCCTGAGGACGTATACTTTGACACGGGGTTCGAAATTGCACTTTCACGGTCGCCAATGCGACTAAAAAATTTGGATTGGCGACCACAATTACATAGTTTGTTGTAAGCGGACGATTAATTACTTTATACCACGATGATTAACAAAAACTCAAGTTTTCAGGCAAATGATACTGTGGCGTAACAGGCCTACGCGGCCAGTTTACATACATACATCAAGTACATTTTGTTGGTTTACTCCCCATGGGAGGTACTCCTACCTCATATGGGTGGGGGTGTGCCACCCGTAGTGTCAAACCCTGATCCTGTTTATGACAAAAAATGGGTATTTCAATACCCTGTTTATGACATGAAGTATAGATATAGCCATACAACGTGTGTGCAGCTTGTCAAGTTAAGCGGGGTACTACTAACGCGCTTGGATGAGGATGTTGGCAGCTTGTTCCTGTCTCCCCTGAAATTATTTCTGATACCAGAACACTGGCACCGTGGACAAAATCCTACCCTGTCTATGTCTGTTACAAAGGGATAAAGTGTATCCTGATTTTCTGCTAAAAACCCATACCCTGTTTAGACCTTTTGTACTTTTTCAAAAAGTATTCTTTTTCAAAGCCCATTATTTTATAGCAAGACCCGCCATTTTTCAACAAAAAAATTACAAGACCCTGTCTGTTTTTACACGACCCGCTCATCCCGATAAATAATGAACCCTTCCTAAATATACTGTATCAATATTACTAGTTTAGAGAACTCAGACCTAAACGTCTGACACTGTATAAAGATATAGTGATAAAAGTGTGATGAATACAATTTAAATATAGAAACGTAATGCCGGACTGTTTGTTCTATCGATGAATGGCCGTATTGATATATGTAAAAAAGCTAAATCCTTCCGAGTGCTTTCCATTTTGTTTAGAGGGTGGGAGTCTTAGATTTTCCCGGGGATGGAACATTAATCCATCGCAGGTTAGCTCCCAGAAGTTGCTGGATTTACCTACCACGGATGAATGGAAAGCTGTCTTTGGTCACACAAATATTCAAATGTTAGCAAGGCCAGAGATCTAACCGGGGATCTTGTGGTTTTCAAAACTATGCATAAAAATAAGGGATGTTTGTTGTGATTACCTCTAGTCCTCCACACACGTCGCCAGTTATAGTTCCAGCGTATTCTATATATCATATACAGGCTCAACTGTCCCATGTTTTTGGAGCCGTACATGTTGTAGAAGAACCGGATCTTGCACACTCCTTGGCCGCTGGGGAACACGTTTGTGTTCCATAAACGTGCTCTGTCGAAAGCTTGTCTTGGAGGAGAAGAATCGATGTAGAGAAACTGGCCTAAAATTAAAAAAAAAGTGTAGAAATATTTGTAACAACGAAAAGCTTTATGGAATATGTATGCTTCTGATAATGTCGAAAATAGGAATATTTACTGAATCTTCCTTTAGGACGAACAAAAATACACGCTAACGGTTTTTGTATTTACCCTCCACTAATCCAAATAATTATATTAGTTTTACTTTGTAAAATCCTGAAAGGTTTTAACGGTGTTTAAATAAGGTACTAACAAATTTATAAAATGTCATGTTACAATGACGTTAGAAACTGATAAACATACATCCCACATGCACAAATATACATACTTTAGTTATATTACAAAGAAAAGAAAGAACTCAACTAAGCACTGGAGAGGGCTCTCAGCAAGAGCCGAAAATTTCCAAAAGCACAACCAGCAAGACACCAATTTCAGCACATTACGTTGAACAAACTAAACACAAGAACGTGATTTATAAAGTCGAACAAAAAGGAACTGATATCTGCAAAAACAAATAAACACCACCGTACAAACACGTTACTGCTTCAACCCTCTTGTCATTATGACCACGTTTTTAAACCTCAAAATGCCCCTACCTTTTCTTTTAAAATCACCTCTTTAATACAACCACTTCACCATTTTATTATATAAAGCGGGAAACCAGACGAAATTTATAGGTTAAATATGAATTTTATAATTACCCCCAAAGGAGGGACTAAAACTGCACGCTATGACAGAAGAATGTGTGAAATAATCTAAGAGCTCAACAAGAATATTTCTTTGGTTTCATCCCCGTTAACACAACCACTCATTACTAACAAAAGTGGCACTAGAAAACTAACCATAAGTACTATCTGTCACTTAAGATACTGTGGATAGATTGATAAGGTAATAAATATAAAGTTACACTAAAAGGGTTACAACAAAACACGAAAATTAAAATAAAATCTTTAAAATATATATTTATTTAAATTGTTATTAATTTGTTAATAAAAGTATCTCTTGCTCTGTTGGTTTTACAAAAACTTGGCCTAAAGGGTCTCTCGGTCTCTTGTTCCGCATATTAACAAAATCTTTGTTTCATTATGTGGTAACAGGTGATACAAACTTCAGTGAAACCTCTATTTAACTAGCCTCCATTTAACGAAGCCTTGATATAACGAGGTAAATTTTTCAGGTTCGCGTAAGTTACAGAATGGGAAAACCTTGATTTAACGAGCCCTCCGTAACGACCGCATTTCCTCGTTAAATCGAGGTTCCACGGTATTTGACTTGATGGAAACAACATTCTTAAACAATTTTCCGCATAAACGTTTTCTTTCATATAAGGATACTAAACCTGAACGAGAAAGAGCATTCATAAAAGGGAAATCATAACCAAAAATAATTTTATAAAGGGAACGTTTCTGGATCTTTTCCACGAATATGCTAAGATACTGCGAAAGACTAAAGCGAAACACCCAACATCCGTAAAGTAGCACCGACTCACTGAATGCAAGCAACATAGAATTTTATTAACTAACATTCAGAAACTTTAGCGCACTTTTAGTTGAACTAGAAAATAAAGTTCAAAGCACGTTATCGTTTCTGATTGTTTGGTTTCAGTAGTCTTGACAAACCAATTCCGATTCTATTAAAGCATTCTTTGAGTGCTTTTTAATGCATGAGAACAATTGTATGAAGATGAAACACTGATAAGCTTGAAATGCACGTCATTTTAAACACACCAGATATGAAATATGACACTGCTCCGGTAATACCATCAGCCCGTTTATACAACCATCCCGGTAATAAGACCACCCTGGTAATATGACCGTCTCAGTACTATAACCAACCCGTCAATACGACCATTTTGTTTTTGCCTGTTGATGGTCCTGCTTAAGAGTTTTCCACTGTACTTTGGAAAGAAACAGGTAAAAAGGTAAAAAGCAGATATATGAAATTGTCTTTATACCTTTTCCAGTAGTGTGATCACCGATGGGTCCAGTGCCCACGCCGCCAGTTGTTGCAGCACGTTTCCAATTGAAGTCGTCACCGTACCAATTTCGCCAAGTACACCACCATTTCTTTTCAAAGTCGCAGTTAGCCTTCCGGTTAGCTAAAATTTACATTTATAAAGTAGATTGTTAGGCATTTCACTGAGGACACTATCAATCTTTTTTAACCTACATTCCTTGAGTAAATCAGTTAAAACAAATTTAATTTTGATCACTCAGTGTATTCCAGTTCAAACCTACTTTTTAGAGGATTTAAAGCAGCAGAAAGATAACATCAAAACCAAAATATAGGCAAGTATTCATGGTTCGAGTGTTCTCACTGTAAATTGTTCAGCTCAAATTATGAATAAGTGAGTCCGCGTAAGAATAAAAACAAAATAACAAGCAAAAAACAAATGACTTTATTTATACTTGGATTTTGGAGTAGCTGAGAAACTAATTACTGCAAGTATGTCACATACACAGCAGGTAGGAGGTAGGAGGCAAACCACTTGGCTATTTACAAAGCGTGGTGAATTTGACTCAAGGATAACCCAAGACAAATCCAGAAAGTAGTCTGATTATCAAACTCGCAACAGTTCATAGCTTGTTCAACCCTTAATATAAGATAGATGTATAAATGGAGTGACAAATCATATCAAGTAAAACTAGTTATTTCTAATAGAAAGTGAGTGCTGCGTGTAAACTATTTTGTTATAGTGACAATACTGTTCTATTTTTGTCCTATTTAATGTATTTCTACTGTTACTGTAAAGGGGGAAGAGTAAACTAAATACTTTCATGATAGAGTTTTCTCTTGTGTGTTTAGAATGTCAGAATATATCACACTTTCGCTCTTACAACCGCTGGTCGCATTTATCGTGTGTACCAAAATGCTAGTGACATTCTGACCGTATGTATGGCATGCTCCCTCCGAAGATTTTACTGTTTTCCGAATAGGAGGCTACTCGCTTCGCTCGCAGCAAATATCTACACAACCTATAGCTTTTCAATCCATCATTTGGATCCATCACTTGGATCCTTCATTTTCAATTTAGCATCGTTGAATCCTCAATCTCATCTGTATCCATAATAAGAATAGAAATTTGGAGTTTTTTTCATTGGAATATATTGCATGAAAATGAAAAAACGTTTATTTACTGTTTTATCACATTATTATCTTTCTTCATCGGTAGGAGTCTCTGGTTTTAAATCTCGAGTCATCAGAATCATCAAAACTGTTCAACAATAACTTTTTAATATTATTTTTTAAGATTTTAGTGGTTTCCAGGGCATTAGGACGGACAAACCTTGTTAAATAAATGCACAAACCTGTTTTGTGTGTTTTAATCGCTTGGAAAATACTTTTTTCGTGAAAGAACAAAGAATTAATATCTAAACGATAGAAAAAACGCAGAGAAAAAAACAATTCTATATATACATATCTGCATTGTACATTTTACCGCTAGCTTATCTGACAATGTTGTCGAGATAGTTTTTATAACTGAATGTTTACCAGTATTGATTAGAAGAAAAACGAGAATAACATATTGCATAAAAATTAGAAACGAAGTTACAGGCATATTATGGAAATGGTATTTTCTAGCAAATAAAAACTTGCAAAACCAGCAAAGGCAAATATAACTCACAACAAATTGCTTGATCCTCATCGGTTCTATCACCACAATCATCTTTAAGGTCGCAGACGCTATCCTCCATAATACAGTAACCGCTGTTGTTACACTTCACCTCGTTACCTGTACAATTCCTGGGGACCTCTGTATCAAAACAAACAGAAAAAGATGTTCAAAATTTAAACGAAACTAAAGAAATCTTTTTGTTTAATTTACCAAATCCAAGTACCTGACGTCATTGGTAGCTCGTGGAAATTAAACTTTATAAATTTTAGAAAGATAGTAGAATACATTTAAAAATTTTGATTTTTAAAAAAAAGTCTAAAAGCGATTAGTCATTAAAACTACTGCTTTATAAGAGATAATTGAAGGCCAAAACTTTTTTTATAGGTGCATTAGATCTCCAACACATCTCTGTTTCTTTCTGCCTGTCTGTTCTTGCGTCATCTACCTTTGTCAGTTTTGTCAATTTTAAATTCAATAAATAATCGTGTTACCATTTTTCAGCCCTTCATTTCTGAATATACCTTATACAAACAAGCTCTTATAGACGCCCTTATCAAAAATCATAAGTTAAAGATTTAAAGAAGGGAGAAATTTCTAGTTTTTAAAACACAACATAAAAATATCACAACAGAATATAGCCATATAAACCTGCGAAACAGTTAGAAAACGATATGTCATCAATTGCAATATCCCCTTGGAAAGTATCTCCTCGCGTCGCTTCAATAATGATAGTAAAATCTTTGTACTGTCCAATGTTGATCGTGGCGTTTCTCCATTGGTCGCCCTGATTTCCCCAAATGTTCCATTTGTCGTCATAAAGACCACTACTGCCTGATTCCTTTACCTGTTGTAAACAGAAAAACACCTTGTTTAAAAACGTTTTTGTTATTTTTATTTTAGTGTTTAAATTTTTCATGATAAATTAAATGCAAGGAGTACTCGGAAAACAATATATCATGCTGTGGTTGTTCGTCTTTATATACTCACTTTGGCGGTTGGTCAGCTGCATTTTGATAATGCCTTAATGTGACAGCGCGATGCTGATAGTGAGTTTATGTCTGCCAGTCATAACTTGGCTGTGCAGCCGCGCGATGCGGTTCCTGTCCAGACTCAAAAATTGACCCTTACTCAGCATAGAGTCACCCGTAGCACAGTGGTTAGATCATCTGACTAGATGATCGAGGGCAGTGGGTTCAAATCCTATCTCTGTGGTTCGGATTTGTTTCCGAGTTCTCCCTCATGTGTCATGTTATATATCATATTTTTTATCATACTACATATCATATTTTATTAAATTTTGAACCTCGAATATTGCGTTTCTAGCGTTCTGATTGGTTCAATCAATCTCGGTTATGAGCTCATATACCGAATGACCATATATGGAACTAACTGTGCAAAGTGTTGCCAAGCTCAAAAATGTCAGAAAAATTTTTGTTGTCATTTTGAAACACTGAAAGGTTCGGAAAGCTCGTGAAACTTAATACAACAATTATTTTATTCGCGCTTGTTGGATATGATATGATAATAGCCAGCTCGGCGCTACGCTACCATCTCATATCCAACGCGCGCTCTTGCAATAATTGTTAAAAATATCATATTATATATCATGTTCTTGTTGTTTTGTCTTAAATATAATCACTTTAAACAAGCAAAAAGCGTCAAAAAGAGCAAATCTTTCAAGAAAGCATTCTTCTTAAAAGAAAAATAGATTTAAATGATGCAATTCACAAAGAAGTAATAATTCAGCAACAAAGACCATTTATGCCAGAAAAACATTTCTAACAACATAAAAGATATGGGTAATATTTCTAGACCTGGATTATATTATAGGCTGAAAAAACGAACGCTAAACGATCAGATATACGTATTTAACGACACAAGCGATATTAATTTTCGCGACCTCTGATTGGCTGCCGTAACGCGATTTATCCAAGACTATTAACTGATATTGAGACGGAAATCAAAATGACAGGAAACGCGCGTGCTAAACATAGAAAAAAACGGTTTACATTGCATTGTTTCTTTGAAAAAAAGAAGTGCATTTTTAGCCCATTATTTTGGTAGATATTAAAACATTCGCGACTCGGTATATATTCACCACTATTCAACTCCCCATTGGTGGATACTGAGATGAAGGAAAGCTTTTTCTTACCCGTATAGTGAGGTCGCCAATTCCTTTACCGTACATGTGGTACCACAAAGTCATCCTACATAAAGGGTGAGAAGCAAAGTATCTCTTTGACTGCAGTTCTGCTTTGTCACCTTTTTTGCCCCCTGAAGTTTCGATGTACATGTAATACCCCTGCATGGAAATAAAAAAAAGGAGAAAAGGTTTCTTTCTTCTAAACGAGCTCAAATTGTTTAAAGACCCTTGATTTCTAAAATCTCATACCTTAGCTGTTCCAAGGGTGTGGTCTTTACTCGGCCCTGTATTAACACTGGGCGTAGCACCTTGTTTTCTCCTCCAGTTGAAGTTGTCAGTTCCAAGGGCGTTTTTCCACCCTTTCCAACACCAGTCGTCTTCAAAAGTACAAGACGAACCACATGGAACCTGCCACAGATTATTATAGGATTATAAACAGTAAGTTGCTTTAGTTAGCTGGCTAAATAACTAAAATTTCCACAACTAAAATTCAAGCAAGTGGATGAAATAATTTTGTATTCACGAATACATAGCGGCTGTCACACTCAAATTTTTTTCGGAATTCACAAAGATATCATTTCCATAGTTTCTCCGTTTACTAGTAATTTCTGACTTCTAGTGTTGTTTCCAAAAGACAAAGACTTAACTGGAAGGACTTTGGTTATGCACCAGTCAATTGACAGCCCAGCACCCTCCTTCCCCAATCACGCATTAGCGGGGCTTCGTTCAAAATACACGCTGCATCACTGCCCAGGTAGTCGGGAGAAGTTACGATATGCACTTTCTTTCACAGTTACCACACAATGCAGCGAGCAGGGAGTCACTCTTGGTCAGCACATTGCAGCGAACAGGGAGTCACTCTTGGTCAGCTGATTTACAGTTTAAAGATTGACGACAGCATTATAAACATCACAATGATGAATTAAAGCAGCGGCACTTTCGTAGAACCGTACGCTTAACATATCAGTTGCTATTTACACTAACGTTTGCTGTATTTGGCGCCAACCAGTTACACAAAAAAATACAAAATCCTCTTTGCAAGAAAGCATTGAAGAGGTGTTTTTTGGGCTCCAGTTTGTAATTGTGAACAATAACCATATTCATAGCGACAAACAAATACAGCATTTTGTTTGTCCATTTAAATTTTAATATGCAGATTTTGTAGTTGCATTTTAGTGCGCGAAATTGACGTTTCCATATTTGATCTTAAGTTCGTACTTGCAAGTAGAAAAATATGGTTTTATTGTGCTTTGCAATCAACTGCACCCGCATGGAAAACTAGATATACTAAATTATCTACCATCTACCGTCATATATGATAAGCGTGCCGTACTTCATCGAATCCAATTCGAATTCTTCGTTTTTGTTTTTATTGCTTAGTTCGCGATGATGATTAAAAGAGCTAGCAAGTTCTAGCAATGATACCGGTATCTGAATCGATTGTCGGCAAAAGAAGTCAGATGATACGAAATTAAGCTGCAGCGGTTGGGTAATAATTTGCGTTAACTTCTGAATTTACCGGGCAAACGCAGAATCGTATTCACTCATCAATGTTTTCCCGAGGACAGTGGCATTAACCTCTCATATTATCCCCGCAGATCTAGGTGCTCACTGTCTTTCAATTGCTAAAAACTAAAGGTGAAAAACCCGCTAATGCTCGAATGGAGGGGGTAAGGGAACGGAGGCCGGGACAGTCAATTCTGTGTTGCATTATTAGCAGAGCAATTCATCATTTCTTTTTGATAAAAGTTAAAAAGTTGTCTAAATATTGGAGTTAATTTAGTATTTAAAAACAATGTTTTCAAACGAGAAAAATCAGAATCTATATTCTAACTGCAGTTGATACTTTCTTTAGAGTCAGAAGAGCAACTAACCTCGTCTGAATTGTCTCCGCAGTTATCCTTGAAGTTGCAAAGTTGGTCATTGTCAACACATTTGAGATTGTTACACGTATGCTGGGAGGCCAAACAAGTCGAACCTGTAGGTCTCGTGTGGATTCCGAAAGGAGGACTGGTTGGAGCTCCTGGACATTGAAAGGAAGTGTAACAACCTTCATTTAAATGTTTAAGATATTTCAATGACGCCTAGCAAATGTTTACTACATAAAATTTTAATTTGAAAAACCTAAGTCATACTAAGTTTTCACTTGAATTTTGTAACAGTGAGAATAGAGGGAGTTCCTGTGCTGTTCTACTAACAGCAATTTCTTACTTTTTAACGTAGCTGCTGGTATTTCTCAGTAAAAACAAAGAGCTTTGATACAAAATTTTAAGCCTTTCAACTATTTGGTATTCAATTCTAAAATACAACAACCTTTATCACTCTGTATAAACCATAACATTTTTTAAATTAAGTCAAAATAAAAATACCTGCAAGTTTACAATCCAAGCACAGCTGACAGCCTGGTGTAAGAGATATATCGTCTAGGGCGATGTCTCCTTGCCATCCATTACCCCTGATGCCTCTAAAAACAACTTCATAGTCATCTCTAGTACTTCCAAGGTTTATAATTGCACGGTACCAGAAATCCCCCTCTGATCCAGTTTTGTTGAAAAGAGGTGAAGATAACCCTCCGCTGTTAGAGATAACGTTTATACAATGCATCAGGGGACGAAGACAAAATACATTTTGTTTAAAAATTACAAGCTATCTTAATACTGAGATTTTATTTTATCTTCTATTAAGAATAAAGAGAATAGCTAAACCTTCACATATAAATATTTATCAACACTAATCGTGACGGGCTACCTGCGATAAATATTGGCCGAGTAGGTTTAGGCACGAGTATACAGCCAGTTCCAAACTCGATTTTTGAAAGGGCTGGCTGGCGAGTTATATGGATGATTTTGTGAGCACGTAATACATCGGTTAGTGGTAGCAAAGTTATAACTACATGCGTAGGACACGGTTTGACAGACCGCGCGACTGACCGCATGCTTTTGTGCAAACGTCGCTGATAAAGTGTCTTAATTTATAGTTCCTGGAGAGGTTTTATCAGTTTTTGCGACATAAGGTAGATTGAAAACTTTTAAGGTGTTAAATGCTAATTTAATTATTAGTGGAAGTATTCATCAAGGTGTTTCAGCTCTGTTACGTGCAAACTCGTGTTGCGTTTCACAGTGGACGCCTCACACAGTCGGTCAGATATTAATAGAAGATGCCATGTATCGAAAAGCCTTCGACGATGGCCATTACCAATGCAGAGAAATTGTCGCTCACGTATTTACCCGAACAATGGTTTGGGATGACAATTGTTATGATCCAAGCAAGCCAAACCGAATGCGATTAAAAAAGTTAGAGAATTTACTTTCGAATTCACCACAAGCGATATTGAATTTAAAAGTAATCACTTTATAAAAATACTATTTCGTTTATTTGTACTAAAGTAATTACAGTAAAATAACTCTTTCATTATTTATACTGAAAGTCTTAATGAACACACAAGCCTTAAATTACAATTGCAAATTTTGAACATTTAAATAGAAGTA
>JAOBAY020034115.1:0-14164 GCA_025331085.2 Zoanthus sociatus
AAGAAAGAAAGAAAGAAAGAAAGAAAGAAAGAAAGAAAGAAAGAAAGAAAGAAAGAAAGAAAGAAAGAAAGAAAATAACGATATGCTCAAAATCTTCCTTGCAGTAGTTTAAGTCCGCCACCATTTTCTCTCATAAAATTCCAAGCATGGGCAGTTAATTAATAAGACAGAAATCTGGCATGCAACAAAAAGGATTTTAACAGCGTGAACCTGATGTTCGCGAGTACATCTAGAATATATATGGCAAAAACAAGAATAGCGATCCTGAGAGAGACTGGGAGAGCTATGGTTTGAGCAATGTGTGGGGTAAAGCTGAGGGATTGAAGAATTGATGGAAATGTTTAGGCTGAATGAATAGGTTGGTCACGTGTTGAAGAGAAGCTAATGTTTTATAGTGCCTACAAAGCGAAACCAGGTTTTACATTTCTAAAATGATCGATCGATTCAAAAGTATTAAATACAGAAAGTTTCAAAGACTTTGGATAAAATTTGCAGGTTTTGCGCTGATGATTGGCTAGCTTATTATGCATTCAAAGTATCAGGTTTTTCGATTCTGTGACGTAATGCTGTTTGCAAACTTCAAAAGAGACATGAGAGAAAATAAAAAGTTTTGCTCATATCTCGACACTGATTCACAGTGCTGCTCACGGACATTTTATCAGGTTTAAGCTATTTTTAATTTAAATAAGCTTGCTTTTTTAATTAATCTCTCATATTTTCTCTGTATTGAAGCAAACAAAATGACGCATGACATTATTTTGCTAACGTGCATCTTAATGGCTAGCCACAGAAGAAAAATCTTCCAAGAAGTGTAGCATCTCTACAATTTATTTTAACTCTCTGAAATTTTGCCTGTTTGTCTTTCTTATCATGATCTTTTTAGACAACCAAAAACTTTTTCCGCTTCATAGGCACTTTAAGAGAAGCACTACAATATGAGCGGCTGGGCATAGAAAGAGAGGACGCCCGAAGGGAGAGGGCAAGTACATGCAGGAGGAATTGGGTTTGAAGAGGGAGGGTGCTTATTTTTTTTTGGGATGGGAGAGACATGAAGGCTATAGAGTACTACAGTGATGACGTCACAAAAATTTGATACCATAATCCACTTATATAAATGGCAAAAGCAAGAATAGCGATCCTGACAGGGACAGGGAGAGCTATGGTTTGAGCAATGTGTGGGGTAAAGCTGAGGGATTGAAGAATTGATGGAAAGATGTTTTAAGAGAAGCACTGCAATATATTAGTGGCTGGGAATAGGAAGAGAGGACGCCTGAAGGGAGAAGGCATGTGCATGGAGGAGGAATTTGGTTTGAAGAGGGAAGGTGATTATTCTTTGAGACGTCTTTAGAGAAATGGAGCATGGTTGTAATGTAACTTACCTTAAAAGACTCCCACAAAGGATATTGTAACAAAGCAAATGGGATCTGCAATGAACAAAAAAAATTATGTTTTACATTGCACATATCGTCAAAAAATGATTTGGGAAACAAGTAAGTAAATAAACAATTGCTGGTTTGCACCTGACGTCATGGCGGCCATGTTGGAGTACACTTAACAAAAGAATTTTGATTATTTTTTTGCTTTGGACTCCAACAAGGCCGCTATGACTATTGTCTTTTGTGTCTCTAGAGAATGGTTGCAAGCCAAGAATACCATCTAAAGTGATAAAATAATTTAGTGATATTATATTTACATTGACGTTCACATTGTCAACCATTACTTTACAAATCATCGTTATCAGATTTATAGTTATATATTTTTATAAGGAACCTGAACCCAAAAATTATTTTTTGATATATAAAACTACAAGTGTTTCAGATTTCAGAAATGTGTTTTATACCGATTTCTCTGTCCCTATCCTTAGAAATAAATAAAAAGATGTGCTAGCTCTTGACTAAGGAAGACGCCATACTTGCGCCCGCAATCTAACATGATCACCACGATATGACGTCACGACGTTAAAATGTTACGTTCCAATCTTTTTGACAATCTATAAACATTTTATGAAGGTGATTTTTAAGCAGATATAGCTTCACAGAAATGAAATGTCTCTACTTTATCATCTCACTAACATTTCCAGTGATAAACACAGTGGGATTTCACGTTGTGACGTCGTTCAGAGCCCGTGTTAAAACGTGCAATATGGCCTCTTACATAATTTTTAATATCCGTTTTCGTAATAATGTTTTCAAAACGCAGATTGCAGATCACTGTAAAATCTACATTTTTCGAATCTCAAGTATGCACTTTAACATATCAAAGGATAGTTTTGGAGTTCACGTTTCCTTAATCTATTAATTTAAATTTTTGGGTACATTTTATTGCTACTAGTTACAGAGAACCTCGGCACAAACTTACTAGAAGTACTGAAAAGGCATTCTGAGCCTGGCGATTTTTATTGCCTGTAAAAATTAATGTAATTGCTCACAGGCATACAACAGACCATTTCACAGTTCCTGAAAGGAAACCAAGCTTATACATGAAAAAAAGGCTTAGGGTGACCTGACACAGTTAGAGAAGTGGAAATAATTATCATAAGAAAGAAATGTCTATTACTTCCACTTCTCTAAATGTGTCAGGCCACCCTGAGCCTCAGTTTCATGTAGAAGCTTGGTTACCTTTCAGGAACTGTAAAATGGTCTAATGATTTTTTTATAAAACATCAACTTCAATGTTGTAATAAATAAGTTGAATACAACTGCAACTAAAAGCACAGAAATTAAAGTTTGCTGTCAATTCTGTTTCCGACTGGATAGCACCATATATTCTTCGAGCAGAAATTTCTTGTCGGCTTGTTTGTCTGTAAAATCACATCATCTAGCTTTTCATATTTTCATAATTTGAGATGAACAAATTAAGATCAAGCCATATCTTGAATCTGAACTCTAAAAAAAAGACCAAAAGTATATCTTCAAACTTTAAAAATATTTAAAAGAATTCATTAGAAAGATTTAAGGAAGCTGAAGTCCGAACATACTTGGGCACTAACCACAAAAAACGATTAAAAATACATGGTAAAACTAACAGCCGTTATAAATACTCTAGAAAAGGTTAAAGTAGTTAGTTTAGATATATTGTAATTGTATTAACTATTAAATCATATTTGCTATATAACAACGTGTATATAACGTGTTATATGTATCATGATAACAACACTTAGCTGGCGGTCCAATATACTTCTCTATTAGTAAGAGCTTTACCTAAGTTATGAATAGCACTAAGCTTTAAATACATATCAATGAGAAATCTAAAAGTTGAGAGGACCACTGTTAAAATGTGTAACAACCTTGCAAACTTGTATGCTTGTTGTGTTTCATGAAGATTCACACTTTTTTAACCAAGAAAACTTTAATAACAACTGAAATACTGTATTTTATAGAGACTTTAATATGAGCGAGTCCACGAGAAAACCATGCAAAGTCGAATAAAAGTAATATATAAGGTGGGTAGAGGCCGATTTCCTTCCAATTCACAGGGTTGAATCATGGTCCCAAAAAAATACGGTAGCCAAAATGGGGGATCTCAAATACCACCCGTTCCAGAAATAAGGAATTTATTCACTTTGACTATTTTTGCGTTGAAATTTTACTTTTTTACCTAAGTTTTAAACAACAAGGCAACGGATTGGGAAAATGGGGTCGATATTATATGTTAGCACTATTCGTGCGCTACTTCATCACATCTGCTGTATGGGCTGTACTATGGTCATATATGTAGATTGTTTCTGAGGGAGTCTTAAGATTCATTGTGACATTATATCGAAATTCTCAACAATCCTTGCATATCAGTAGATATAACTGTAGCAACAGCTTCCAATTTTTGAGGTCCTTCTCAAAATAAGGTTATTTTCATTTTATGCAAAAAGTACATGTATAAGTGTATATAGCCAAGAAGCTATTTGATTTACTTATTTATTTGTTTAGTTGTTTATGAATGTATTCATTTAATCATAGAGACTGAAAGGAGGGTGTGAAAAATTAATGTGAAGGAGAAGAAACAATTGGACACGGGTTACCTCTCTCCAGAATGTATTTGAAAATCCCCGGTAGAAACCACGAAAGCCCTAAAATAAAAACAATAAATTAAAGATTTTGATTTCCAAATGCCACACATGCATTAAACAGAAAATATCGCCCCGGGTAAGGTGATCCAGGAAAATTTTAGCCTGTGGATTCCAGGACTTTGGACTCCAAAATTTAGCCACGTTTGGACCGTGGAATTCGCTATCCATGGTGTGGAATCCAGGACTTTGGAATCCGGAATTTAGCCACGTTTGGACCGTGGAATTCGCTATCCATGGTGTGGAATCCAGGACTTTGGAATCCGGAATCCAGCCACGTTTGGACCGTGGAATTCGGTATCCACAGTATGGAATCCAGGATCCAAGGCTCTCTTGGATTACCTTACATGGGCCGAAAGATAACAGTATAAAAAAGAGCAAAACACAGTGAAATAACTGAACAAGTTTTCATTCTATATTTGCATAAGCTGTAAACTCTACAGTTCTGCAATTGTTAGTTTGGCCACCACTCACCTCTTGTTTAAACGTGAATCTCAGAGCTTGTAAACTGGATGTGTTGGTGTATGCTTGAGCTCTTTGCTTGACAACTTCAACAGGAACTCGCACAACAAGCGATGTCTGAATAATTAGCATGTGTTAAAAACTGATATATTATGAAATCAAACTGATCAATTTATTATTATGCAAGTACTTAGCCTGCATGCAAATGGTTTTAAGTTTCACTAAAGGTGTGTTCGGTTGGGTCTATTCCAGAATAGGAATACGCTTTGGAATTATTTGGATTTTCTACATTCCAATTTACCACACGAACAGTTATTCAAAGTAATCCATGTATTCTTAAAAGCACGCGGTAATGTTCACTTCGGGTCAACTGATTTTTGTAGCTGTGGAATAGACAATACAGCTGATTCGGCGTTTTCTTTTCTAACGAGACGGTTGTCCGTCAGTTTTAATGCTGTTATTACTGTTGCCTTTCAGGTTAGTGTGTGTGACGTCATTATTCCGGATTATTCCGGCTATTCTAATATCAGGAGCAGATGGAGCGGAAGAGTGTTCCAAGTAATCTGGAATCAGAATAGCTCCCAAACAAACGACTCTTCCAAAAAATCCATGTATTCCTATTCCAGGATTGGCCAAAACAAACGCACTCTAAATATGCTAATTAAGACAGTCATTGTAGGATTTTGTATTCTACATCATACTTCGTGGACCGGTTATAATATATGTACTCAATTTTAATTGGCTGCATCAGCTCTGTGGTTTTAGTGAACTGCGTGATAAATAAATATAAAATATCCAGTTCAAAAAAGATGGTGAGAGAAGCAAGTCAAATTTGACTACATAAAACTGATCTAGCACATGGCATCCTGCACTGATTCGCACGCGAAATTTTAACAAAAAAAGTTCGTATGTGGCGCAGGTTAGCAAAAACTAATATTCATATGGAATAAATCATTTATTCAAATATAAAGGTATCAAGGTTTATTATTAAAATAAAAAGACAGAAAGATTACAGTTTTGACGGTCCTGCATGTATCTTTGATAATCATGGTAGGCAAGTCTATTGAAACGGAGGCAATTATATTATTACAGTACACGATTAAAAATTTAAAAAAAAACCAGAGATCTACAGCGTACTAAGTCCCAAAACGGACGAAACAGCTGTCTACGGTTGAAGTTGCTGGATTGATCTGAGCTCTTACTGTCATATTGGTTCACTGACAAATTAATTTCAACGTAGTTCTCACATTTTTTAACTGGTCGATCTTCTCAGATCCTACGTGATATGGCATTTTGAACACGGTATTCTTTATCATAGTCTAAGAAAGAAGAGCTTGAAATACAAAGATACTTACATTTTTTTGTATTTTTTCTAATGATTCTTTAGATCAAATATTATTTTATCGAGTTTATTGTAACTGTATTCAATTTTCAAAATGTCAAAAAGTACTCTTTCATTTCTTTCTTAACCCTAGAAGGCATGAGGGAAGGGTGGTCATTTTGACCTCCCCACCCCCTCTTCAGTTTTTTGAGGATAAAAAACGTGCTATTGCCAAAAGCTTCTGCACAACTGTTCTTTGATTAATAACACATGTTTTGAAACCTTTTAAGGGACGTCATAGATGATGACGTCATCACAGGAAGTCCCGAAACTTCCCATTTCCTTTAAAATAAATGCTCTGACTGAAAAAATGACTGGAACTTAATTGTTTTTTTGTCTATGTTACAAATTCAGTAGATTTTCTTTAAAAATTCATGTTTTAATTGTTTTGAATTGTTTTGAATATTTTTTGAAAAACCAAAACAAAATCAGAAATTTGGGCTGATTGCCGCCATTTTGGATTTTTTTTGGAAGTGGTTACCTTGGCAACAATATAAATTTTATTAATTACCAGCTTAGATAGTTTATCATCTGCAACTAATTTGCCAAATAAAATGTTATTATTCTTAAGCATTTGCAATATTTTGGTGTGGACAATTTTCCTGACCATCCTCCCCTCTCATTTATGGCAACCTGTAAGACGTCACCTGACTTAAATTAGTTGAAAGACAATTGAACAGTAATTACAAGTGAAAAGTTTTTATTGATTTATATCAAATTGACGAATATTTTTGAAGAACACCATTTTTACACTTGGAACTATCATTTCTTTGTTAAGAATGTCGTGGAAACCAACAATGTGCAACGCAACTACACATAACTGGTAGTATTCTAAACTCTTATTACACATACCAAGTTTCATGTCAATTGGTTGAATACTTTTAAAATTACAGGGAGGGGGTCCTTCCCTCTCATGTCTTTGTGTAACTTTTTTTCCTTCATGCATTCTACGGTATTAAAGCTATGTTCAGGGCTTCTGGTATTTCGCACTGTCGCGGACCCGCGAAATTTGGCAAGATCCATGGAATCCTGCGAGATTCGCTAAAATCCGTAGTTAATCTTAATCAAACATTAGCGTTTACCCTTTCGGGGCTGTTAATTATGGTTAAAAACAAAGGAAAATCACAAGTTTACTCGCAGCTATGCTTGAAAAAACAATTTTTGAAAACAACTAGGCGTTCCTAAAATTCGCTGGTGACTGGTGACTAGCCAGGATGTAAGAGGCACTTCTATTGGTGTATTACCCTGTGTATTATTGTTGAAATTCAATCAATTACACTCTCGGGTTATATAAGATCAAACCACGTGTTGTTAGTATTTCTTTCTTGCTCGGTAAATTCTTCGGAAGTACACCACTTTACAATTATCATAGTTATTATAACACACGAGAATCAATCGTTGAAAAGCTCTTTCATTTTGAGGATCTGCTATGTGATCATCAAGAAACGGATTTATAAATTTTTAACGAGGCAAAAGGGAAAGGACTCGCATACAGCGGTGAAGACTACAGCAAGAGAAAGGATTAGAAGCTATGAAAGTGGAGCCTTACACGAGGATCATGGGGTTTTGTTTTGTTAAAAATCCCACAAATTTGGCTTTTCTTAACAAAAAATTGCCAAAAATTGTCGTTCTTTTTGTTAAAAATGTCGTGGGAGAGATCAGTTTCTTTTCCCCGCGAATTTCACATTTAGAAAATGCAAACTTGGTGAAATCCCTGCAAAACTGGCCGATTTTCCCGCAAATTTGACCCTGAAAATCTTGCAAAATTTGTCTGTAATTTTTTCGCAAAATACCAGAAGCCCTGTATATTTTGGCAACGACTTTATTCTTTCAGGTATCTCATTCCGCAGTTTTGCTCCAACATGTGAAAAATAATAGTTTTTAAAGTTGATTCTAGAATTTTCGATAAAAAAAAACTTCTGAAAGGTTGACGAGCGGGTACCATATCTGTAAATGGTAGAAGCTATACAGAAAAAATTTAGAATATCTAATGGTGCTTATTTTGCAATACAGTAATTTATATCGAACATTAAGTTTGAGACCGCTTGGACACCTCTGCTCACTTCTGTCTGCAATGTGAATCAAGCGTTGGGCACGCTTCTGTAGAATAGTGTCTGAGTTTATTTACTAGATGATGTGATTTAGATGCGTGGTCCCAGGAAATAAATACTACATACGAGAGATAAAGTGTTATAAGAGCGTTTTAAATATTTATAAGAACACAAAATGGTATAATGTCTTAGTTTACTTAACATTCCAACAGTTTTACTTATTCGATATGGTTCTTCCGGGAAAGATTTTCATCAATAAGAATGTCCAAATATTTAAAATATCTCGCAAAACTCGTAAAATTACTTAAAAAACGATTTAAGGAACTTCCAAACTTTTCCGAACTTTTCCGAAGATTTCGGAACTCTTCCGAAGATTTCCAAACTCTTTCAAAGATTTCTGAGGATTTTTAGAAAATTTTCAAAAATCCAAAAATGCACAAAAAACAGTTTTTAAATATTTCCGAAGCTTTCCGAAAACTGTCGGATATTTCCGATGATTTCGTAGAAATAGGCATGGGATAGATTACCCGAAGCAAAAAACTCATATAACAAGTGATTTAATAACCCCGCTTGCTCAGTCTGTATGTAAAAATATCACACCTTGCTTTTTTTAACAAACCTCGCTGCCCTCGGTCCATACTGTCAAGACTTCGGTCTGATATTTTTCCATATAGACCTCGCACTTGGTTAATAATCTCTTAACTAAAGTACTATACTATATATGTAACATTCTTTTTGTCAATAATTACAATATTGAAGGATACCGTATTTCCTCTCTTTAGCCCCCCTTCTAATAACCCCCCACTTGAAAGGTAGCAAAAAAAATAAACCCCCACCCTCTATTTATATCCCATCCTCTGTAAATTAAAAAATCACCGGGAAATCAATCTCACGATGAAATCATAACAAAATACAAATGCTAATTAAGCTTATAAATTTGTTAATATAAGAGTTTATGCGTTTAAAAATTTATTTAGGTTCCAGTGAGCAACACTTGAAAGGAAAACTTTTCCTTCAGTTTGTAATTTTTTATTGATCTAACGCATTTCGTCCACGCTTGGACTTTATCAGAGATAACAAAATAATCACAGAGCACACTATTTAACTGTCAAAAACTAAGATGGAAAAATGACGTGGCAGACATACGAATTATTTTGCACTATTACTAACTAAATGTAGGATTATACAAAATGCACTTATGTTTTTTTACAAATAAACATGCACGTACTGGATTGGGTATTTTAATATATAGAAATTGATATTGATGCATGTGTTGTGTGAATTAGTATATGCGCTAGCAATTTTGCGTGAAAATTTATTAAGCCCCCACCCTCTCTTTAGCCCCCCATTCTCATAATCCCCTACTTGAAAGGTAGCAAAAAAAATAATAATAATAATAAACCCCCAGGAAGCTAAATAGAGAAAATACGGTAATTGTCAAAATCAGCCTTAATTCACTGAAAAAATGTAACAGGATAATCAATAGAGAATGATTTCAATGAATTACTCACTGTTTCACCAGCCATCGCAGCAACCATATGGACTGCAGGTTGGAAGTGTGAACTGACTGCTGGTGTCAACAAGTTTTTCACAAACTCATAAAACACAAAAAACGTAGCAGCTATAATCAAATGCAAAGTATAAAAATAATAATTATTTATAGAAATATAATTTTATCATAAAATATCTGCAGTTACTCACTCAACTCCATTCACTAATAGACCCTTGTCACGCTTGTTTGAGTCAGTTCAAAATTGATATTATTGCAATTTAAACGATGAATATGTCGCATCTCTTTGGTTTGCGACAATCGCTGTCATCGCTAACCAAGGATAAACCGAAAACAATAAAATCAGAAAGAGGGTGGTTAATAAATGAATAAAAGTGGCGGGGAACTGGCTTAGCTGAATTGTTGTTGCGAACATCACAAAGATGTTCGCGTATATGATCACCTAAACGACGGCCAGCTCAACTAATATATAAAAGATTACAGTGGGAACATTTAATGTAGTAAACAGCATTTGAAGTATTACAATCAAAATTATCAGTAATTTAAGAGATGATTTGGGACTAATAATGTGAGTGTGAGAAACAATGTAGGAACAGGTAGAACAAATAGAACAAGAACAACAAAAAGTGCCAGGCTCTTGAGTGAAAAAACCCCTTTAACTACAAAAGAACAAAGTTTACCGCTAGTTATTTCTTTCTTCTTTCCATATAATTTATCAGTGACAATAAAAGTTGAAACAAAAAAGTTTAAAGTAGAAATGATTTAGTATTAAGTAGTTTCTTAGGTTGAAAATTATATTTTGATGAGAAAAGACATAGTCATTATAATTAATAATAATTATAATTAATTTCTACTTTAGGAGCCACTCACCAAAAAACAACTCTTTTATTTTAAAACATATTTTCTTTTCTAAAAAAATTCAAATGTTACTGTAATAAAGCTTGCAATTCCTTTATCAAAAATACTGTAACAAAAAAGCTAAATCTATTAAAAGGAAAATTGTAATAAAAATCAATTGGAAATTGAAAAACATTAATAAAAGTATTTTAAATTTAAATTAAGTTTAGAGTCGTAGTAGCTGACTTTTTAAATAAGCTATGTATTGATATGGGCACAACTGTGAGACCATATTGGCCACATACAATAGGAAACACCAGGACTTTCTTGAGAGGGTAGACTGAAGGGCAAGGAGTTTTTGAGCAATAAAGGTGCAAGCAATCTAGGAAGGAAGGGGGGCAAAACATGGACATGTTTCCCTGGGAAATTTTTTTTTATTCCTGTATGGGGAATGCGTGTATACTCAGTGAAAGTTAAGAGACTATCCTTTTCCTGACCTTCAAAAGGGGGTTAATCCCACCTGACAAACCCCCTTATGATGCAGGCCTCTACATAGGTAGAGGGCATTACTGTAGCACTTCAAATCTGCCATAAATAAAAGTGACCCTGATAATGGTAGCAGACAGACACGGGCTACCACAAAAGATTTGTAGGTTGTGGCTAAAATGATAAACATCAAGTTAGATAGCACCCCAAGGGGGTGGGGGTTGGGGGAGGTACTCCCATATATTGACCATACGAGAATGTGCTGTTGTTCAGGGTATAGTTTTCAGACTATCCAGTTCTGGCGTATAAATCACAGAAATTTTTCTTTAGAACGGGGTATAGAATTTAGCAATTATAATATATTTACAGTAGAAACTGTTTAGTACAGGGTGCAACAATTCTTCCCAAATAAGAATTGGTTTGACTGGGTTTTGATGTATGTGATTTTTTTGTGATTCACAGGCCTGCTTTCTGTTTAGAACTCATTTGCTAATAGATTTTTCACAGTTTAAATATTCTTTTGTCTACATTCAAATTTGCCCGACAAGCGTCGTTCACAAGCTTTAAAATCAAAAGAAATGTTACCTAAAACGAAGCTTGAGGCTTGCCGGGCAAATTTGAGTGTAAACAAAAGAATACTTAAACTGTGAAAAAGGTGCATTACTATGCCACTATACTAACTGTATTGCAATGATGCATTAAAAACATTTAAGAAAAATTTTCCTGCAAAAAAATTAATTAATGAGGCCATTCTAATTGAAAGATAGCTCAAAAGATTTTGCATGTCTGTCCACAAGTCAAAAAAGATACTACAGTGTAGCAACACATGAGGAAAATTATATTTAATTCTGTCAATTTTCATTTTCAGGATATATCAAAAATTGAATATCTCAAATACATTTTATTTTTGAGGTCAAAACATACATGAATGAACAAAGTTTGGGCTGCCTGTGCTCTGGGAAACTAATTTACAAAAAACTTTTTCAGCTAGAGACATTTTTTTCCTCTTTTGTACTCACCTGCTGGGGCTGAGCCAGCAGCTGCTGATGCAATACCCGAATAGATACCACGAAACCCTCCTGATTTGAAGAAACCTTGAGAAGACTGCAAGCGAGTTTTTAAGGTATCCAGGGGGAACAAAATAATGTCCACAGACGTTCCAGCAAAACCTCCTGCCTTCAGCATTAAACAACAGTATTTGACAAGTGACACACCACACAAAACATGACTCTAAAAACACCGGGGCATGACAGCTAAACTGATTCTACACTTAAATTTGAACAAATGCACATGCTAACAAGAATTTATCAAGTGAAGGTGATTATAACAAATGAAAGCACATTTCTAACAAGAACTGAGTCTTGAGCACAGAGCAAACAACAACAAAACTTGCTCTGTTATTATGTTACTATCTTCCAGGTTTCCTTTAGTACTGTACAACTTGCTGGATCAGGGCTCGAAATTGTGAGTCACTGGTCACCAGTGCAACCAAAAATTACCTGTTGGTGACTATATTTTCAGAACTAGTCGCCAGTTGGTTAATCAAGCTTCATCCTGTAATACATGATAATTAGTGGACAACTATTGTACTTGAGGTTTTACTTTAATTTATAGGATGAAATCAATTGGAACTGGTAGCTAGTTAATTAGAAATTTAAATCCAGCAACAGGTTTGAGCATGGAAAACGTTGATTTAGCCAAATTACTGAAGGATGTTTCCAGACCTAGCTTGGTTCCAGATATTGATAATGAAAAAATTAGGTCACTGAAATGCGGTGTTATTAGGTGACTTTCTCAAGCAGTTTCTATTTTGCTACTGAAAGGAGTTTTCTTGCAAAGTAATCTTCATAAGTTACGTATTAATTGAGTTGGTGACCAAAAGTTTCCCCTTCAGTTGCCAGCTGACTCCAGAGCAAAATAGTTAATTTTGAGACCTGGAAATTCAAGATTTCAGAGATTTTAAGTATCAGCGGAAAACCAACTTTGTTTTAATTGTATGCATTCTGAAAACAAACTCCCAAAAGAAGCTAAAAGATACTGAAACAAAATGCAAATTATTTTTAGAAATTTCATGAGAGAGCACCCCCTCCCCTCCCACCACCCACACAAACAATACGTAACCCCTTAAAGTATATAGCTTCAGACCTCCAGGATAACAAAATAATAAGTGCCCGCCTACCCTAGTCAAGGTGCCCTTGTACTTTAAAAGTTAATGAAAACCCTGTGTTTTTATTAATTTTACTTGTAGCTGAAAGTATTTATTTACTACATAGTTTACTGCTATAGTTTCTATTACATTAGGTTTTTCAATAATTAATTAAATTATATTCATCTTTCAGCAAGAAAGACAAAGTTTGCGAAAAGCTCATCTTGATTCATCATGCATATCCTTTATTTCTTCTCGCATTGCCTCCATTATTTTTGCTAATTCCTCGGCTGTTGTCAGATCTTAATAGCTTTGTTACAGCGTTTGACGGTGCACTGTGGTTGGTCTCACGTGTAAATCAAAATCTCGGTGGTAAAAATGACAAAATAATTCTAGAAAACTAGTCCGAGCTTTTATGTTTCTTCGAATCATTTGAAAGGCACCCCGAGAGGTCAAATCTAAAATGCTGATATTCTCAAATTAACTCTGTAATGACTTTCTTAGGTGTGTTTATGCACGAATGGTAAAATGAAAATTCACGAGGCCACACAACTATACACCTTCGCGGACTTAGTCTACCTTGGTACCAGCTAGGAGTTCGTTGAACAATAAACCTACTTACCATCAGGGAGACGTTGTATGGTACTGGACTAAACGCCTTTCCGTTATTATTGCCCTCACATTCTCTTTGGTCATTGTTAGAACGCATAACAAACTGTGTTTGCATGTAAAGCCAAAAACACTTTTAATAATTGGAATTCACCGCCATCTTGGAAATGTACGGGATAGACTGGGTAAAGCCTACTTCCATTTCCAGGCCCATCCTTATGCTCCGCCGGCTAAGCAAAACAATGAGCTCTGGGGACGAGAATGATCCTTCCCGAAATAAACTCACGCCTGGCTTCCTGGCTCCTTGGCCTTCTGGCATTGTATTAACACAGATTACGTAAATGCATTTTAACCAATGAAAAACACTAAAGTAAAGCTCACCCCGACCCTTAATCTATCAAGAAGTACTTCCTCCGGTACGTATACAGTACAGAGACGTCCCAAAAATTATAGTCCAGTAAACTTAGGTCCAAAAAGTCCTCAAAATGAAACAAATTGCAACAAAAGGTTTTTCAAGGGAATATTGTTCCTTAATATCAATACAATCACAGGAAAAAAGTCACAAAAAATCCGTTCATGGGAACATCCTGAAAAAAGTGAGTTTTTAGAGGCCACTGAATGC
>JAOBAY020034154.1:0-23924 GCA_025331085.2 Zoanthus sociatus
TTAACTAAATAACTAAGTACTAAGTTTATTTCTACTGACTGGAAAGGCCAGACTAGTATCGATAGTTGATTTATAATCTTGTATATGCATTGCAGTTTAATGAGACAGCGGCAGTTGGTGCAAATATTCGGGGTACAAGATGTCCAATCCGCAATGAGCATAATGAGCATTGCCTGATTTTTGAGGCGTATTCGGCTATTAACTGTTTCTTTACTACATTTTCCCCACATAATGCAGCCACAGTCTTATCCTGGTAGCACTGCTTGTTTGTACTTTCAACTGAAAGTGCAAATTTAGAAGTTTATAATTGGGATAAACCCTTGATCGTACATATGCTTCATACTTGTTCCATGTTAAACGATTATAAAATTCCGAGATAAATGAACCAACCACTAGTCTACGTTTTATCTGTATTTTGTTGTACCTCGTGTTGGTTTTTAGAGCAATCCTCGACAGACTCTTTTGAGTTCTTCTCAGGTGAAGTCATTCTTCTCTTAAGATGCAGAGACGATATTTTATACATTACTGTTAAAAATCCACGTGGCGCAAACCCTGAGGTGTCAGGACTGGTGAAACGTGACAACTTAAGAAACGGTGATTTGAGGGAGATTATATCATTGCATGAGGCTAGAACGCCTTTGAAACGACCAGGACTCCAAGATGCTCCATTCCTGTGTAAAAACCAAAATACAGTTATGAAGAGAAGTCCATTGTCCATGAAAAACAGAAACAAGAACCTCCAAAATGAACTTGGAAGGGAACACAACATAAAACTGAAACAGTTGCACCTCCGTGATGTGGTATCGTCTTACTTGGGACTAATCTTTTTTTTTTTGGCATATTTTGTAACATTTTGAAGTGATTAGATGAATACACCCAGTTGGGCACTATTAGTGAACACCTATGTTGTTCCCTAACCACGTCTTTCGTTTTACGGGTTGATCTAAGACGAAAAATTCTAAAGATATCGGCAGGAGTGGATCCAGGAGTTCTGAAAAGCTAGAGCGCAACTTCCAAATTCTAAACCCCATCTACATCAAAAATAAAACTTTGATTAAAAAACGAACACCTTTAGAAGCTGCTACAACAAATTTTGTTTAAATTCACAATAAAAAATTCTCATCTACTTTTCGGATCAAAATACAATGTTTACCTAAACTGAGCTAAGACAATAAGTGTATATGGCTACAGTGTAAGTTTACTGACATGATTGGAGAAACTTAGTGGTGCCAAAACAGAGATGGGGGTGGGGGGAAGAGGGTGATTGGAAGTTTGGGCCCCTTTCCTAAAACTGACATTGATCAGGATTATTATGCTGGGATAATTCTTCTTAAACGGGAAAGAGAAATAGAAATCAGGACAAAAAGGGTAATGACAAGATACAGGTCTCGACTTTGGTAGGATAGATCTACAATAACTCAAAGTTGAACCATATCGTGCTATACTGCTTACCCCTTGAAGGAGTGCGTAATGTTGAATGCACCAAGTTTATACTGCATTTCTAGCTGCACGTCCTTGTAGTCAATGGAAGCTGTTAGATCTTCAAGTTCTGCACTCACACAAACAGGTGAAGTATTCGCAGGTCCTTGCTGTGTCCCATACAGGTTTACCACAAACCGTGCCAGAGTCCATTGAAGCCACAAAGAGACACGAACCTGATGAACTGGCTAAAAAGTGAACGACAATAATACGTGTGAAATGTGAATATTCTTGGTATTTGCCGTTGCCCCGATCTTTTCACTGTAGCATTTTTACATTTTCAAAATGACTATATTTACTTTACGTTTTAAAATGCATATGAAGTGAAAAATTAAAAAGCATTTTATTTGTTAGTTGAAGGATCTTTCTATAGCTTGATACGTTGTGTCTCGGTGTAGAGGTATTCACGTATGAATACCTAATAAGAGGAAGTCATGCGTTGTGCTCCCTGACTTTGTTAACAACAAAAGTATTGTTTTTGTACGACCTTGGTTGCAAAACTTGACAATTTGTTTATGATTGTTTCTAGATAACTGCAAGATTCAAACAGCAAGTCACTTCAATAATCAATTTGCCAAGTTTCTCGACTGTGGTTTTCAAATTCTTTACAAGACAATACTCTCATCATAACTTAAGTCAGAGAGCCTTAACTAATGACGTCAAAATATCCAAACGTTTCATGTAAAGCTTCTTTTTATGGACGTTTATTTAACTTGAATACCGCTTAATCCCTCTTACAGCTTAACAACATAGCGTTCACTTCTTCCGCCCTTTTTATCCTCCGCTTTCTCTTCGATTGTACTTCACTGACATTCACTTAGTCACATCCAGTTTTGGTAGATCAAAATTATAATAAAAGACTAAACATGATATGTTTTCTTCCTATAGAGGACGCCCAATGTAAAATTTACTTGCTACGATAAACAATCGGCTTTAAGCTTTACTTGATTTTTAGTAACAAAACTTTTACTACAAGCATCTGAACACGTCCGTATTATGTGCCACCATGACATTTTTTTTATTAATATCCTTGTTGTTGTTAAATTGTTATAATTGTGTACATACCTGCTGCACCTGCATAAATGACACTGTTGAGAGGCTGTCCGAGAGTACACTTGTAGTTTCAACTTCCATTTGGTCAGCGGCTGATGAGGACGTCACTGACGTAACTCTCTTCCGAGGATCAGTAACAGCGGGGGGCACAGAGTCCACGACAGGGGTAGAACTGTTTGCTACATTGGAAGAACCTAACATTGCGTCTGAGACACAGGTAGCAAATCTTTGTGCGAGGTTGCAAAAAAGTTTGACCTACAAAAACAATCCCAAAAACAAAACAAATGTATGATTTTAAGAATACATAATAGACTACAACCTTTACAATTCCTTAAGGCTATAACACAAATATATATATATATAGACGGCCATTAAACATAATACAAAAATAATAATTTATGTTCCCTGAAGGCTTTAAGGAAGTTAAGAAACCTACTTGTTTCGTAGAGCTGCTGACAACTATTGGTTTGAAATCGGTGTGAACACAAAAGCCAAGCACTGGAGCTTTTCGTCCCGACATGCCTCCACTAGAGGTAAATTGCCGAGATATCTGTAGTGTTTTTGGTGATGGCGAGGTGGCTGTAGCTGTTTTAGCGGATGCCAAAACAGCAGTTGAGGAAACTGGCGATAAAATATAATAAACTTTTGTGGAAACCTTGTTGCAATCGCCAGGGAAATGTTTTGATTTCCGATGGATAGAATATATGGAAAAGTTAGTGGCGGTCAGAGTCCAAGGCAGAGTATCCCTTTGGAATGACATAGGTAACTTTAGTGGAAGCTCTTGTCTGACGGCTATTGGTTTAAGGTTTGCACTGCTGAGGCTGATGGAAGGAAGACAAAGAACGAGTGTTGAAGGAAGAGGTCCAGCACTGCTGTACAACGCAGAATAACTGTGGGGAATACTGCTGGCTTCAGAAACTGTAAACGTAAATATGGTTTCCTTGTTTAGGTTTATTATCAAAAGAAGGTGAAAATTCCAGCGCCATCTATAACCTATTTCAAAACAACCCGGGATACTTACCACGTGAAATGTGAGCTTCAGGCATAAATATTACTATGCTTCTTATCTCACCCTACAAATGAATAAAACAAGATAGATTCAGTCAAAGTTCCGATTGGTTCATATTTTCATAGCAGTCTTGTAAGTAATTGATGCTAAAAAACCTTCTTAGAATGGGGAACATTTTAACTGTTGAATTCTTTCCATAAAAATGCTTGGCATAAAAACAATAAGACGTAAATCTTTTCGAAGTGGCAATGTTTACATTGAAATAATAAACAGTTTCAAACGGTTATGATAGCAACTTTGTATAGTATTTTTTCGCATTGCCTAAAACTTGAAATGATTGATCCAAGATAATTTTTAGAATAATGGTTAGAATATAACTCTTATTTTCTGTACGGGCTCATAAAATTGATAGATTATCTGCAAAGCTACAGTAGAAAAAGCTAAAACTCGCACCTTTCTTTCGTAAAATTAATTTCAATGCTGTTCACCACTTACTATATATTAATAGTTACTACCTCTAATTTTTTTGTTTTGGCTAACTGTGCTAGAAAATATTTTAGCAGGTATTTCTGCGAGTTTTGCAAATTTTGGCCGAAGCTTTGAAACAAATTCTGGAAAGAATTTAATTAAAACCGCTCAACAGAGAGGAAACGGAGATCCCGTGATCGGGCATGCTGTGATAAAACGAAAATTACATTCGTCTTATCTACCTCAAAATATAAACAATCAACACAACTCTTTTTCCTTAATATTTGCCTATATAGAAAAAAAATGTTAAATTGCAAAAATATGTTCTGTGAGGAAATTTTGAGTTTTCGCAGTCCGAAAACTTTTATCTCAAAACGTAAAAACTAGCCAGCACCGCAAAGGATTTTTTTTTAATTAGCATTTATTGAAACTGGAAACTTGAAATTTATTTTTGCACTTCAGATTAAATTTGTATACAAAATGACTCTTTAGCAAGCGTTGTTATGTGATAAAAAAAGTTGAATGACTGCAGGCTCACCTGAAGGCCTAGTGAGGTTACCATGGGCAACTGATTGTACAACAAGTTTTCAAGTGATTGCGTTTGCTTTTCTTGGTGTGCTGTCTGTTCACCTGACACCTGCTTCGAGTTCTTGCCATCCGAGTTGGTTCTTCCACTTTTTTCTCGTGAAGGAGATGCTGCTGAACCATATCCTGGACGAAAAGTAAAAAAAAAAAAGAAAAAAAAAGAACAACATCTTGCAGCAACCGGAACAAAACAGAGTCAGTAATTACATTTTAAATCGCACGTTTATCCTGTGTTCCTAAGAGTTGTCAAAAACTGGCATTTCTGAGTGGTGATCTAGGGTCACATGCGTGACGAAAGTTGTTTCTGCTTGGTGATCTGGAGTCGAATACGTGACAAAACTACTTTCTGCGCCAGGTGGTGATCTGGGGTCAAATGCATGACAAAATCAGTATCTGAGTGGTAATCTGGGGTCAAACGCATGACAAAAGCAGTGTTACTCACGTTATCTATCCAAAATTGCATTGCAATAACACTGAAAGCCTTAATAAAATCATCACTTTTGCTCTTCAATGTATTCCTGTTTTACGGGACGTCAAAAAGTTAATCTGAGTACGAATTTTTGACTTGTTACCTTTTAAACTCCAACATATCATTTATTCATGAGCTTTACATCTTGAAGTGGGTATAAACGCTAAGCTAATCAACAATAATTTCAAAAGTTGGTAAACATCAGCATTACCTCTGGCATAGCTCTTTTTCCTTGGAGTATTAACTGAACCAGTACGAGTGTTAGACTTGTGTCTAGATACTCCCCGTCTCTCTTTCCCCTGAGAGACCATAGTCTCTGAGGGATTGTGGGAAATCCAAGAATACAAGAGTGTATCTAAGGATACTGCAATACCCTTGAGTTGGAATGAAATAATTCCTTCATTGTAATCCATACTTGAAGGACCTTTTACGAGAAAAAGAAAAATTCGAATACGGGTTTTATCAAATTTAACAAACCTGGGTATTTGCTGGAAACGTATTAAATATCTATTTAAAAGTGAATTCCGTTTACCTAACAACAAATTGTCACTATAAATTTCCAACACTGCAAAATTTATTGCCGGTTTTCATCTGGCTTCGTGTGACCATGATGGTGCACTCTAAAGAACAGACTTTTGAATATTTCTTTTGTTTGGGACACTAAATGGACGCTATGTCTATTGTCTTTTGTGTCTTTAGGTATTATGTGAAACCACGAATAAAGGGAAAACATAAATAACATGTTTTAGGGAAAAGGCTTTAAGTCTTATTATTGAAGGTTAAGGTCGTTTATTGCAAAGATTTGACGAACAACTCTAAAAACGAATATAAAACAGTTTCGTGATTTACGGAAACAACCAATAACAGATACTTGAGCAAATAGTATAATTGAGAGGCAAATGCACCTGGAATTGTGTTTGTAGCAGGTACTTTCCATATGTTAGGCAGTTGGACTGTAAAACTCAGAACTGGTGTGACGCTCTCAATAGGATTCTCACGGTAACTGTTGGACCTAAAAACCTGGTTTGAATAAAGCGTTGAGGTGTCGGTAGGGCCATAAATTAGATCAGTCTTCTCCAGATGCCCTTTGGGATACAATACAAAACAAGCAATTTTAAAACTCTTAAAAAAGATTTTTGAACAATATATTATGGTGTTTAAAAAACTCTAAGCAAGTTAATTTTCTAGATACTAAATAATACCAGACTTTAATTACCTACAAAGAATAAAAGTTATAATTCAATAGTCAGCCTTTCTCAAAGTTTTCAATTCTTTGGAAAACGATAGCTTTTCTACACCTTTTTTGTGATGACCAAAGTTAAGGAAGTCATTAAAAGTTTAAAACAAGAAGTCAACTTCTGTACCTTTCGAATGCATTTGGACTTTCAAGACACCTACAGAACCACTCATTCCAACAACCACGCTTGTATCACAGAGTTGCAGATCAACTTGTGAGACAGACACCTCGAGAATTGGCTGATGAACATCTGGACCAGTTTCTAAACAGAAGAGAAAGTAAAAATAAAAATGAGCTAAAACCTTCTACGAGTACACCTGCCCCTTGAATTCATTTTCCTGTCTCAAACTCATTATCATACTGTAGATTAATAATAATAATAATAATAATAATAATGATGATGATGATGATCATCATCATCATCATCATCTCACATCATCATCATTATCATCATCATCATCATCTCACATCATCATCATCATCATCATCATCATCTCACATCATCATCATTATCATCATCATCATCTCACATCATCATCATTATCATCATCATCATCATCATCATCATCATCTTCATCATCATCATCAACATCTTTAGATTACCATTTAGGAAAATGAAATTTAAACCAAGAACAAAATTGAACCATAACAAATATATCAAAAATCAAATATAGCAATGAAGTTATTGCTGGTCAGTATAACTTTGAAAAGTTCTTATTGCTGCTTGATGTGTTTTGCGCAGCCACAAATTCTTTGGTAAAGTCTTGATTGTGCCAATATTATACCATTTGAGTGAGCAAAGTCGACTCATTCTTCCATCCTCACGTGAGTATCAAATCTAGTGCAAGCTTCTGTTGGAAGCTAACCTGTGATGGACTTGTGTCCTGTGCAGGGGGGGTAGTTGCTTTCACAAATTCGCTTAACAGTATATAAAAACTGGAAATAAGTAAAGACACAATGAGCAAAAAAGGAAACTGGCGTTCTTAAGTTATTTTTCTGGAAAGAAGTTGGGAGATGAAGCATTTTATTTGTTTGTTTAGGTTGAGGCTCGATGTCTGAAATCAGAGTCCCTCGATGATCATAAAAAAACAATAGCTTGTCTTTGTGCTTTTATCTGAAGATTGCCTAAAAGTCAAAAACGTTTAATTTATTTTACTTTAATATCATTGTCTAGCATATTAGTTTACAATAAATTGAAGGTATATGAGGCTTTAAAGAAAAAATCAGAAAAGAAAGATTAGCTAACCAGTGTTATGGAATGTGCCTGCTATTAAATCTTTAGGAATGTCAGAAATCTTCTCTTTGTTGGCGATGCATTTGGTCCATGAGGTGATTAGACAGTTTAGTAATAACATCTGTGGCTTGGTCACCCTAACAGATATCTGGGGAACTTCTAACCTTGCGTCATGACGAACCATGTACGACTGACCCCTACGATCATAAAAAACGTCAACTTAAATATGACGATGTAGATATTACTAACTACCAGTTGTTAGAAATGATGACGTCACTGGATGCCGCAGATATTACTACAGTAAGCAATTTTCAGGATTGACGAAATCACTAGATCACTTATTTCAGTGAATAGGAAGGATGCACTTAAAGTCCATATATCGTAATTTTTTTAATCTTTAAGATGAAAACTATTGTCATCTATGAACTCAGAATTTGAATAACCGAAGAAAAATTCTGCACCAAAGTGTGTTTCTTAATCAAAAGAAGTTTGGAATTTAAATTTTGTCCGAGCGGCAGGGGACTGGTACCAGTGACGTAGCAGCAGTAAGACGTCCTTCGCTGTCATTAGTGTTTTACAAGGAAAAACGTGACAAACAAAGTACTTAAAACGGGATTTCTCTATTTTTTACTATGCTTTAAAGAGTAAACGAATAAATTGTTGTGTTGACAGTGTTAATATTCAACCGGAAGCTGCACAAGTACTTTCTCCTACTGTACGTCATTACACCAGGACTTCATAATAGATTAATGCTCGGCCAAAAACGATTGCAGTCAAAACATAACAGAAACTGCGAAAAACTGTTTAATTTTTGAAATTTAGTAATACTGAAGGGTTCTACTTTTTTATCTAAATAATAAAAAAATAAGCGATATAGGGACTCTAATGGATTTTACAAATAGTGAGCTAGCTACCAGTTGGCAGAAACAACACAATTACAAGAAACTATAAAAAGTATTACTTCAAAGGAAAGACTCAAGGTATTCAACTAGCAATAACTCTTACCAGCTATCAGGAAGGATGCAATCGCTTAACACCAACGCAAAACTGAACGGTGGCACAATATTTAATAATGAGGAAATCTGACTCTCCTGGTTGGGCTGCGATAGTCCTGCTTGGATATTAAATGCCTGGGAACAAGTTGTATGTTAATCACATTGAGTGTATGAAAATATAAATTATCATAGAATGAACATTTCCCATTTCCCAATCATCAACTGAGTAATACTGAGATCAGTGACCTTGTTTGACACTGCCCTTCTAAATGTGCTTGAAGACCGGATTTAGAGTACCGAAGTGATGAAGTCACAAAAAGTTTCTTTGTGAAATCACTAATTTTGTTGTAATATTCAGAAAGATCAAGATGAAAAATGCCTCCATGCCAAAATTTAGCATTTTGCCACCCATCAGTGATGAGATATTATCGCAATTATGCTTCAATAACTCCATACCAATCCTTATGAAATTAGCTTGGTTCATAACATTAAGAACAAAGCCATTTTTAGAGGGATTTGTATGGAGTCATTGGAGCATATCGGTGGTAATATCTCGCCGACAATTTGCATCAACATTCTGATTTTTTGCAAGGACACATTTATAGCCTTGATCTCTCAGATGATTTTGACAAATCCCACAAGATCACAAATTTTAATTCTTGTGACGTCACAATTCGCCACTCTATGGTCTAAAGCTGGAGTCTCGAAGTAAAATAAAACACAAGCAGGTTTCCAAAGAAGTAAATCTTAAATAAAGAATCTCAGCATTCACTGTTAACAAGCACGTCGAGCAAAGACGCCAGGCTGGTAAGGCAACAGAGTATAGAGCTGTGAGTGTAGGAGAAGAGTAGGTGAAAAGCAATCATGATTGAGCGCAACACGTAACATCAGCTAACTTTTTATGACACAATAAAAAAAAACAATTGTAGCAAGCATTCTTGTTTTTGGTGAGCCACTCCTATGTAAAATTTGTTTTGCTTTTGAGAGCCAATTGTACGACGTGTTAGATCAAGTCATCGTCCTCACCGTTTATACATGCAGATTTCAGTGCAGACAACGTTTACTTTTGATTTTACTTGAACTTTTTGTTTAAATTGTATTTATAGCACTTTTTTATTATTGCAGAGTGCTCTTTGGAAAAGAGCGCTTCCATATGAAACTTGCAAGCTCATTAATAGGCCAGCGCGCCACCTGTCGCAAACAACTCGAGTCTGCCAGCATGCAAAACAAAACCTTGAGAGCCCAAACATTCTAGTTAAATCTTTCAATTGAAAAGTGTTAGTCATCGGGCCAGAAAGTAAGGCAACTGAGAAACAGTCCAGACATAATCAAATCAAGCTACGCGCATGTCCCTCAATCAGCCAGCGCTTGTGTAACTTTAGTTCTATTAGCTTGTGATATTTCATCTAACAAGTCATCTAGAAATCCGAGTAAAGCAAAAAAGAGAAGATTAATTTGTAGCTCAATGTTCGAGATAAACTAAATTCTTTAAACTTCCAGTGAGAAAAATAGAGTGTTTGAAAGTCATATTTTTGTCCGAATCATGACATTTTTGTGTCGCTTGTTGGCACATATAGTGTCAGTGCCTAGCGATACGCATCAACCACTTAAGTCATATCCACTTCGGGAAGTAGATAGCAGACATCACAAACCCTCGTGTTATTCAGAGGAGAATTCTAGGAGACAGAAAACGCATAGAAATCAAGAAAATATCGCCCTATAAGAGAACAATCAATTGTTGGCTTAGAGAATCCAGTTCCTACCTTGAGAACTGATTTGTTCTTAGCTTCCTGGACCATGGTCTGGCCTGCAGGGTAGTCCGCATTAGCGACAACAAGTTTTGTCATTTCAGAAGGATACATTGGACTTGTCCTCTGCATCTCAAGTCTGTCGACTTGCACAATAAAATCCACTTGAGGTTCAGTGTGTGTGCCACGCTCCTTCAGAAAAGTGTTTAAAGACCAGTTTAATTAGAAATAAATTCAAGGGCTCATTAAAGGATCTAAGCTAACAAAGGAGCAAAACCACAATCGTACTTTATTTAGTCAGGTTGGCGTAGCGGTCGACGTCATCAGTCACGCCTTCCACCTCTACGACCCGGGATTGACTCCCAGGCGCCCCACGTGGGCTGAGATTTGTCGATCTCAATCTGACGCCGAGGGTTTTCCCCAGGTACTCCGGTTTTCCTCCCTCTGCAAATAGGACTTCCACGCCAAGATCTGAGCCATCGAGCGATTAAACATTAGCCTCTGGCTAGGAAGAATTCATGAGCAACCACTTCCTTCGCAACTGACGTTAAATAAAGTATTTATTCATTTATTTATTTATTTATTTATTTATTTATTTATTTACTTATTTATTTATTTATCTGTTTTCTATTTCTTTAATGGAAAGTTTTAATTCATCATATATGAGACAAGAGTCTTTTACTACTGTTAAATCCTCAGTTTCAACAATCAAATTGAAACGAGAAACCTCCCGTTTTTGAGCGTCTTTTCCAGCCTCCTGTTTTCAATCAGTAAGCTGCCATTATGATTATAATTATTATAATTACGATATTCTTATTGTAAATGAGAATTAAAGGTGCAGAAAGTGCAAGGGGGAAACTGGAGTTCATGATGGCCCACAAGTAGAACATGTTATGGTTGATAAGTTCTGCTACCTAGGCGACATGATTAGTGCTGGTGTTGATGCTGAAGAGAGCGTGATTGGCAAACCAAGACCAGAAAGGAAAATGTTTAGGGATCTCCTAGCTGCCCTGAATTGTAGGGGTTTCTCCCTTGGTTCGAAGGGTAGGTTATACCAGGAATGTATTAGAAGTATAATGCTGTACGGTAGAGAAATTTTGGCAGTGAAAGAGGCTGAACTATTAAGGTTGAAGCGCAATGACATGAGAATGATAAGATGAATGTGTAGCGTCACCTTGAAGGATAGTGAGCCTTCTTCAGAACTGGGAGAGTACTTGGGCCTTGATAGCATTAGGATCGGGGATGGGGTTCTCGCCCATATGAGGTATATGGGTATGTGCCACCCTATAGGGTATGGTTATCAAGGTCTGGAGTCTGGGATAGGGTATCATATTTGCATGAGGTCTGCAATAGGGTATCTAATTTGGCATGGGTTAGGGATCTTATTGTCTGAAATAGGGTATTATTTTCCACTTTGGTCCAGGGTAGGGTATGGTTTTTGACTTGGGTAGGGTATCAATCTTAAACATTTAAAGGCTTGGAATTGAGTCAGGCTTTTGAGCTTAGGGTGGCACACCCCTATCCAAAAATTGATAGAGCACAGCCCCCTTCCCCCTCCGGGATTAGGAACTGCATTAGAAGAGGCAGATTGAGTTGGTTTGACCATGTAAAGAAATGCAGTAATGATAGCGGGGTGAAGAAATGCAAAGACCTATTATATAGTTGTTGAGGGGCAGAAAAGAAAGGGTAGACCTCGAAAGACTTGGTACCAAGGTGAGGATAGTGATTAAGATTGATCATGATCTGGCACAAAATCTAACTGAGTAGAAGATAGCCATTAAAAATTATGTCTAATCTATGTATGCATAGAATATAGACGTTTAAAATGTGAATGATGATGATGATTGATGAATGATGATGATTGATGATGATGATTGATGATGATGATTGATGGTGATGAATGATTGATGATGATGATTGATGATGATGATGACGATGATGATGATGATGATGATGATGATGATGATTGATGATGATGATGATGACTGATGATGATTGATGATGATGATGATGATGATGATGATAACTTGACTTCGAGTTAATAGCATTTGGATATAACGTTATAGTTATTGTTTCAAAGGTTTCTGTTCACTGACAGGTTTCCTAAAGCTTTTCATAAACTAACGAACTAGTAAAGACTAAAAGATTTCAACCTCCTGTTCCAGAATACTTTGAAGGGTGGCTTCACTGTTCTGTCGGCTTAATCCTTGTTGTGAGAGTTCCAGCTGTGTATGATCAGCTGCTGGGATCGTCAGTAACACAGACACCAAGGTAATGTTGAAATGACGACTTGGAATGTTACCTGCTAATAGCTGCTTCTCAACAAACTCGTCATAGAACACTGCTGTCTTTTCTAGGTAAAATACGTTGATTATTAGCAGTTAAAGATTTTTAAATCCCTGGCACCTCTAAACAAACCATACAATCTATTATTAAAAAAAAGTAATCAGTCTTAATAAAAAAAACACGAGCGCTCGTAAAATTACGAAAAAGCACGTTACGCCAATGAAATAAAGAATAAAGAAAAGTTCAAACAAACCCCCTCCAAAAAAAACAATTCTTCTAGCCAAAGAAATATTTTCTTACCTTGCAACATTGTTAACAGCAAATTTTGAATTTGTTTTTATTTCATTAAGCCTGACTTAGAACGATGTTCTGTTTGCAGTTTTGGCACGTGAAATCCTCGAATGTGATAGGTTAGAAGACAATAAACATTCCTGACATATATTAGGAACTTAAAATTGATTTATTTCAATAGTCTAATGAATTTCTTTATCGCTTAAACAGAAGTTGAACAACCTTCTTGGTTCAAAATTGGAATTTTGAAAGTGTCAAATGTGGGCAGACCTAACACTTTTTAAGCGTTTAAGTATTTCTTTTTTAAGCTTCAAATATAGTCATTTGCAATGTTCCAAACCCGAAAATGAAGTAAGTACTGTAAAGAAAATGCCTGTTGTTAAATAAAGCTGATGTCAAATAACTCAATGTTTCTCTCAGTGAAATTTGCTTGCCACTAAATACTAGTTGCAACCAGATTAATTATCAAAATTCTAGTCTAACGCCATCACACGTTCTATTCCTTCGTTACACCTCCCCTACTTTAATCCTACCTTTTTTCCCTTCACCCCACCTTTCAAACGTCATTCTATCTTCTCTGCCTTCACCACATTTCCTCTCACTTCCTCCCACCCTCTTTCCCTTTACTCACCTTTCTAAGGTCACCCCACCTTCTCTGACTTCATTGCACCTCCTCTCCTTTTATCCCACCTTCTTCCCTTCATTCACCTTTTTTAACGCACCCCACCTTCTCTCCCTTCATTGAACCTCCTCTACCTTCATGGCACCTTCTTTTCCTTCACTCCATCTTTTTAACATCACCCACCTTCTTTGCCTTTACTGCACCTCCTCTCCTTTCATCCCACCTTCTTTCCCTTCATCGCACCTTTTCTAACGTCACTCCACCTCCTCTGCCATCACCCGACCTTCTAATCCAAATATTTCTTGGCACCCATAACCTTGTCGCTTTTAATTGTCATGAGAAGGCATACCAATAAATAAAATTTTTCAAGCAATTACAATTAGTTTAGAGTTTTCAATTCTATTTCAATTAAATGAATGGACTTCAAGCTACCCTGTGCTAATTCTAGTTTGCATGCAAAGATAATTTTATTTTTATTGCATTTTTCGTTGATATCTATCCACCATGACTGAAAGATAAGAACTCAACCAACCTTTTCTTGGTGGTAGGCCATCAAAGGAATATTTGCAAATTAACTCCAGTCTGTGCAACAAACCGGTTGAAAAATGAAGCTGAGTTTCTGCCAACAGAAGCCGCTTATGTGATTCTTCATGTACAAGTGTTATTTTACTGACATCCTCAATGACAGTAGCTTCTTCTATATCATCAGTATTTTGGTCGGCTCCTATTTCCATTGTGTACAAATAATCAAAGAAGAATGCTCCAAATCTTTTCAAAGAATGTTCTTCTGAGTGTTTCTCTAAAAAACTGTTTGCTTCAAATACCAGCTCAGGCAACTCCGTTGATGAGTAGATTCCATCATCAAAAAGAGAGCCCCTCAAAAATCCAGAAGGATCAGGGTGGCTATCAAGCGATAACCCCACCTTAAGGAATATTTCCTCCTGGGATTTAAACACATTGTATAAGTGAGCTATACCAAATCTCGTTGGTATCAAAGACTAATCAAACATACTAATGTTGATTCTGACTTCTCTTTACATGTTCAATTACTGTAGTTTTATTGTGGTTTTAGAAATGGATAAGTTTTATACACCAAAAGAAAAATTGAATTTTTAACTGACGTTTCAGATTGGAGTCCTTCGTCATAGGGAATCATTTTTGGTTTGGCTAAAGGCAACTTGCTAGTGACAACTAGAACGCCAGTCCGAATCGTCAGTTAAAAAATTCAATTTTTTTTTTATGGTGTAAAACTTATCAATTTGTAAAACTGCTTCTGTAAAAACGCTGATGCAGCATTCTATTTAATAGTTTTATTGTGGCTTCAAGATTTAATAAGAGTTACTGTCAGTTATCATGATAATTGTTATGGAGCAATCTTCTGGGATGCATAGTCGAGATTTCCCAAAATGTATGACAGAAGAATGTTCACTAAAGTATATCAAAGGAGGTGGCCAGAGCACATATTGAGATGGCACATTCAGTCACAGGCTGCTTGGTTTTGAGATGACTGTATGAGGATTGTGTTCTGTTCATGAACATACAATCATGTAATATCTGCAAAAGAGAGGCCTAAAAATCTCAATGTTACTAATTCAGAACATGTAGCAACCAGGGTTGTCGCTAAATGCCGGCTGCTAGCGAAATTCGCCAGCTGAGAAAGTGGTAATTGCTGGCTGGATTTGGCCGTCCATCACTCGGGAAAGGGCAACAAACCGTTTTTTAGCCGTTTTTAACCAGCTCAAATGAAACATCAACCGCCAGACAATTTTCTTAGCAACATCCCTGAGCAACTGTTGTTTGGAGTATGTCAGTTGGTGGTAGGCCACCCAGGAGTGTTGTAAAAGTATACCCCAAAATAGTTTTGAAAAATAAAATTTTGAAGACCCAAGAGGGAAAACTGACATCGAATTGATGTCAAATCAAGAATTGAACCAGATTTCTGTATGTTTAGTTATGAACCAATACAGATCGAACTTCAGTGGGGTATAGAAAATTCAGGTTTTAACCAATTCAAACATATTTTGTAGCAAATTACTTCACAACTTACACTTTATTATTTTAGCAAAAGAATGTTTGGTGTTACTGAGTGTACTTTAAAATAGATCTGTTTATATGAAACTTCAAGGTGAAATGGGCTTATGTGGTTTTGTTTGCAATTCAAAAGTTTCGCTCAAGTAATTTTTTTTATAATAAATGAAATTCTAATTTAAAAACACTTGAAAAATATTTTCAAAGTACAAAGTTTAACTTATAATAATACTTTATTTTATTTCTTAAAGTGAATTGTCTGGTAGGGTAGTCCCAGCAACTTGTCCATTGCTACCAGCTCTCAGTTTTGCAGATAACCTAATACTTTGTTAGTCCTTGTCTTTTAAATTTCCTCTATGCAGTTTTCCATAAAGTACAGCTATTGGAATTCATAATAATCAGTTGTATAACTTTTCTATAGTAAAAAGATATATTAAAATATAAAAACTTAAGATAATTATGCTATACAAACCATTTCATCTTCTATTTCATTAACATGGTCTTCAGACATCAATTTCACTGATTGGTTAGACATCTGGGTGCACACACAGTTACCAACAGTCCATCCCATGATGGATGTGATACCCAACTGAGCATCAAAGAAATCTTCACCTCTTATGATTATTTCAACAGCAACCCCAGAGAGCTCTAAGTTCATCATTGGTTTAAACTCAAATCTCTGGGCTCCAAAGAACAACCCTTCACTTATTTTCTCTGTCAATTTAACGCTTAATGTAACCTGACTTATGTAAAGTCCAAAATCCATAAGGTGACATGGCTGAGTATGATCCGATTCACTGCCTTGAAACTGCCCATCCTCCACTAGGCTTGGTACAAATGACCACATCCAATTTGTCCAATCTTGCTGACCAGTTAGATCCTGTTGTAGTGTTGATGATAAATTGTTATCATTTGCTTGCTCTAAGCCAACCTTACCACTTGATGTCTTCAAATTTTTTTGATGTATGATTAGTGCTGCTGGGTGTGAATTGTAGTTACAGCCAGGTAAATCAAGAGTGCCATAGTAAAGTGAAATGCAAAGTTTTAACAGCCGAATGAATAATGGAAGTTGCTGATCTGTCAATGATATCTCCAGACATTCGCAATAGGCATTCACTTTAGTTGATACAGGCTGTAAATGCTGATCATAACTGACCAAGGCGTGACAATTTAAACAACACCTATACACAAGTGGATCTTGGTACATTTCAATTTGGCCACTTGAGTTTCGTTTGTCTAGGCAGATGGTCAGATCAGAAATTTTACATATCTTCCTCAGTAGAAATTCAGGAGCAGTAACATCTACAAATGTTTTTTCCCATTTGTTATTAACACTGAATAATTCCACAGATTTTAGATTCAAAGACAGTACAATGTCGTCCTCAACATACTTCAGAATCACATTGTTAACACAAATTGAAACATTATTGATTACTCTGTTCAGCAAACTTTGCACATAACCAGATGGTGGAGGTTCTCCTTTAGTTCTTAAACCTTCAATCTGGGTCGACTGTGTCGAAGAATCTAATTCAACAGAAGACGAAACATCAACATCTTCAGCAGAGAATGCTGGATCCCTCAGCTGCACTACACACTCAATAGTGCTAATCGTTACTTCAACTGGTTCTGACCCAAGACTCGTCCATGGTACATGAATCTGTAACTTATGGATTTTGCCACTTAGAAACGATATAGGTAGCTTCAACTCCTATTATTAAGAATGTAAAATAAATGATTGAATCAAATGAAATACATGTCAAGTTTATGCAAAAGCAAAAGTGTTTAACAGATTACAGTTCAACAATAAAATTACCAAAAAAAAAAAAATTAAATTTCTATATGACTTTGTAAAAATTGTAGTACACGTATAGATATCTTAATATAGATTAATTTGCTTAAAATTAAAGAATTCAACTAAAACAGTAACATAACCAAGTATGTGTAAAGTATTTTAAGAAGAAATTAAGTTTGGAGAAATAAACCTTGTAACATACAAAACACATGCTTGTACAATTATTGTAACTAACAAAAACAAATTATTGCCTCTGTTTTCTAATATCCAAAGGTACATGAACTAATTTGTACAGAAAGCTCGTCCTTATTTAGAATTACACATTACACCTCTTGCTACCTCATCACTAGTAGTTAATACTAACAGTAAAGTACAAGCTACTCAAATGATAGACACTACAGTAAATAACATTCTCTCCATTTTACCCCAATGGTTATACGGAGAGATCTTGACAGAGACGCTTAAATAATATGTCAGCAAAATACAAAATTTTGCGTAAAGTATTTATAATTTGTAGTAATAAAAAGTAGTGACAAAAAAATTGACAAATACCTTTTCTAGCACGTCCAGCTTCAGATCAAGATTGTATAGAACAACATCTCCTCCCCACAGCGAAAGGCTGAGGTCTGACGGCTTTAAGTTTTTTATGTACTTGTCGACATAACCCATAAACAAGGGTGCAATATAGGTTTCTATTTTCAACATTTCGAGTATGAAATGAACAAACTTGCGTCAAATTGTGCTACCATCGGTACTTACTGCCGTATAACACCTGCTTGCACCACGGAATTGAATTGTTTTACACATTGCTGTCACATTTTGACGTTAAAACGAACTACTTTTCCATGGCTTTTGATTCAGAGTTTTCCTTCATCATTTGGATTCAGGAAGAGTAAATAAAATCTTATAACTACATTGTACACTTCTAACAAAAACAGTCAGGCCTCTAATGTTTTAGATACATCGGATTTTCTGATTGGTTTACAAAAAACTAGCCAATGGTGAATCTTGATATATTGAGAGCCACGTTGAAAAAACCCGCCCTAGAAACGAGGCTACTTTTCAAAAACTGTTGAAATTAGATAACTAATTGCAAATTTAAAATATATGTCACATTTATTAGTCATTTATCAGTTTTAACTTGTTGAATAATTTCAGAAACAAAACAGCTGTAGTGCGTTGGCACACGCTGCTTAATTAACTCTAAGTTGAAGAAAAGAATATTTTTTTTTGGGTCTTTTAAGGTCTTACCTTAAATTTTAGCAAGATTTAGAATTTTTTTATTTCATATTTGAAAGGTTTGGAAAGTGTCCGGAATTCGAGGTTTTAGCCTTTGTTAGCTTGGAAATTTTTTTTACTGATCCAACGACATTTGAGTAATGAATAAGATTCATTTTCTCCTGATTTCTGATTTATTTATACTCTCGTGTGCCATATAAACATGTCCTTTCTTGTTTTTTTTTCTCGATTCTTTTTTCTCGAAGGCCATCCTTACCGAACTTATTAATTTTTATTAACTACATTGCCGCTCACTTTTACCAAAATCCAGTATTCTTAGTTGTGAAAATGTTCATATTATATTTTAGACATTTTTTTTATTCTTTCTTTGTTTACAAATTGCCCGTAGGGACACTCCCTTATATAAGCCGTATGATACGGCCCGGTGTGATTTTTATGCCAGAAATTTGAAACAAGGTATACATATATTTCTACGTTAGCCATCATAAACAAGGGTTCTTGCAACACCATCACTGCATTTTTATGTTACCATCATACATCTAGTTTTTGCTTCTGGCCTGGGGTTGAACTTTTGAACATAAGGTTCCGCGTCCAATTTGCCGCCGTCTGGTTAGCCTAGTTGGTAAGGTACCAGTCTATCGTGAGGGAGGCTCGGGTTCGTTCCCGGCAGGACCAGCACTCAGGATCTTAAAAAATTTGAGGAGAAGGTGCTACCTTTACTCTAACGTTTGCAAATGGTTAGACTTTCGCGTCTTCTCGGATAAGGACGTTAAATAGTAGGCCCTCGGAGACTTCTGTGATTATGTGTGTGTGTCTGTCATGTGAAAGGTCTCCGTCCACCTTTGAGTGGTAAAGATGGTGTCCCCAATTAGTAGGCCTTTGGCCTGCTAGATAAGACTTGACACCTAAATAAAGTTGTTATTATTATTATTATTATTATTATTATTATTATTATTATTATTGTTGTTATTATTATTGCCTCATAAGTAGTAATCCAGTGTGAATGATTGTTTGACAGCGGTTTATGAAACTACAAGGAGTTATATAAGTGCTTAATGGACAGGTTTTCTGTTGCATACGTGATTGCGGTCACGCAGCACAGCTGTGTTACTGTAGATCATGATCATTGTAGTGCGCAGATGCCAACTCTTCTGCTTTTGGCGTGTGAGACTTTGCCTTGTTTCCAGCTCTCCCGCTTTGGTACCTAAATCTCTCGCTTTTTAAGTCCACAAACTGATTGAATACTTAGTAAAAAAATAAAACAGACTTCCTCCTTGTCTTTTTGTGTCACAACTGACGACTTTAACTCCCACTAGTAAAGATCGAACTCACTAACAATTCGCCTTTCAACTTGCACAATGATATAAACCGCAATCTTCCTATTGGAGCAACTTAGCCAATGAGCGGTGATAATACATGAGACTTTCCCGCCACATAAAATGGCGGGAAAGTTGTAACTCATGAGTTGTACTTCCAGCTACTGAACTCATAAAAGTATCTCCCGCTTTTCAAAGATTTGAGGTTTGCATGTATGGTAGTACAATAAACTGTTCTGCATGACCCCCCAGGGGGATATACTTGCCCACATGTGGTATACAAGTACATGTCGCCTTATAGGATATGGTTTTCGAGCTCTATAGAGTAGGAGATAGGGTATCATACTTGCCAAAGGTCTGCGACATCTAATTTGGCATGCATGGGTTAGGGATATAATGTGTGGGATAGGGTACAGTTTCTGGTTTTGAGAGAGTTATGATAACATCTATGACATTAACAAACCGACCAGCACAGATGTGCCGCCAGTCCTATAAGCCCGCTAATGGAAATGGTACAGTTAGGCAGCTTTTAACTCATGTTTTCTTAAAGACACCGGGTAGGGTATGATTTTGACTTAAAGGTCTGAGGTAAGGTATTAATTGTAAACATTCATAAGTGTGGGATTGGGTGAGGGTTTTAATCTTAAGGCGGCAAGCCCCTACCCAAAAACTAATAGAGTATTTCCCCCCTTCTCCGGGTTCTGACCTCATGTATCAATGGCGTGTTTGGTTTGACTATTCAGTGTCGAAATTAATCTTAGTTTCATAATATAACATTTTCATGCAACTTTGGATGAGTATTCCCTGCAATTAACTGCTGTTGAGTTTTCCAAAATAGCACTCTAGTATTTTCTTAAATTTTGTTATCGTTATATTTTTCTTGGTTTTTGCGTTTTAGAAGATGATTACAACATGAACATGGTTTAGCCATGTGAATTTCTACAGGATTATTTTTCTGTCAATCAGTAGTTTAACTTGTCAGTGCACCGATATGTAATGTTGTTTGAGTTGGTATCATTAAACTATATAGTTTGAGCATGGCTGTAGCTAGGATATTTTGCTCCTACTTTTGCACAACTTTGAGCGCTTTTAAATGTTTTTAAAATTTCTATTAAAATTTAATTTTTAATATTCAAAATATTTGCAAAGCCAAAAAGCCTAAAAATTGGCGGGCTGTGTGCGCGGTGATAGGTACCCTGGGCATGGGTACCAGAGGGCTGACAGCTCTCGGACCTCTGGTACCCAGGGTAGGGGATAGGAAACTGGTTGTGAAAGTTATTCTTCCCAGAGTGCAATGCGCCGCGACAATTCAACCTAACGGCGCGAAGTAGACAGTCTGAGTTCGCATTGTGTTCGTTTGAAAAGAACTCGAGGAAACTCCTCGTTGCAAGATATATTTTTGTATTTTTGCTTGAGAAAGTAAGTCGCTTTGTCTGCTGAAGGCTTGAATTTGCAACTCTTTAATGGCTGGTCAAGGAACTCGTTCGGAAGCAAGTATTGATATCGAATACGATGAATATATCGAAGTATTGACAACGAATACGACAGAACAACGAGACAAGTCAAACTTTGGAGACTCAGGAAAGAATTCGGCACAAACAGAGGGATCACCAACTGATAGACGAAAGAGAAAACGCTTAGCTCCACCGTCGACTCCAAAACTTGCAGAAGGTCTGTTCATTTTCTTATTGCTTTCGAGAGAATTTAAAAATAGTGTTGAGAAACGTGTATAGGAGTTACGAATAAGCACAAGTTAATTTGCATAAGAAAAAATACTTTGTACGTTACTAAGTTGATTCGTTCAAATCTTATTTAAAAGCTTGCAAAGTTTTTAAATTTCTTGGTTTAAGTAAAGCGTAATTACGTTCAATTTATAATGTTTAAACGGGATTCGAGATGTGTTTGTTAAAATACGTAGTACGTATTTAAGAAAGTACGTAGTATTTAAATCTCGAGGACGGTTTGAATTTCTAAAACGTGTGGAAGTAATGAATGCATAAATCGTATTTTCGGGGAAATTCAACTTTTAAAATGACTTGTGTCTCCGTGTTTTATTGTTTCTGTGGTTTTGTTGAATGTAGTATATCATTGTCACGCTACCATAACCAATCTTAGTTTCTTTTTTTTGAATTAACGTTTGTAACAACAGGTTTTGGGAATAGTGAATCAGGAGAACTATTAAAGAATGTACCACAGCTGGAAGGTGTTTTCAAGATTATCAAGAAAGTAGGGGAGGGTGAGCAAGAAAAACAAAATTATTTTCAGTAATTGAGCTTGTATCAATTGTTACTAGAAATGATAGAAAAAGTTGCATGTTGTGGCATATGTACATTAAATCCTCGACTACACAAGAAATTTTTATTTGAAACTTCATTTCCCAACTGATATTTATTTGCTAGTGTAATAGTCGGGGAGCATATGTCACAAAATAAATTTCCGTGGGATTTTGATGGTGAAAGCAAACCACCTACCTAGATGTGTTCAGGAGAACCTGAGGAACACAAAAAATGTTGTCGGCAATTTTGTAACCTGCACCGACGGCTGCTATTGGGGGTATATTTTATACCTATATGGCTCAACATGGAATCGAGGCTCGAATGTAAATAATGATAATTAAAGAAGTGTAAATACAGTTAACTACAGTAAATTTCCACGAAAAGACCAGAAATCTTTAGTATAGTCTATCTAATACATATCCATAGTACTACATACTGATCACGTGATCAGCACTGCATAAAAGTTGCTCTGGTCATTTGTTGCCTTCAAATATGCATCGAAGGCACGAATTTTGGTATCTAAAATTGATCAGAGAATTAAATCTATCAATGAGGGCATTATTTCATGTTTAAAAACTATATTCAAATAACACATAGAAATCAGAAAAAGCAATGATTGTGATCAGCGGTTATTTGCATTATTTTAGAGGTCGGCCATTTTGTATTTACAGACTATCTTGAGCGACATGATTTGTGGTGTTTAAGAACATATGGAAATAGATTCTGGTTCAAAAACAAACGAAACTGAAGCCCAAGGGTTGGATTTACATCAATGTATAACTTGTCAAAAAAATAAAATGAAAATCTAGTTCTTGTTGCTCAGTGGATAGAGCGTTCGCCCGGTGTTCAAAAAGTCGTAGATTCAAATCCCGTCATGGGCTTAGAATTTTTTTGAGTATCATTAGTTTCAAAAAGAAGGAGATAGAAGTTAAATTTATATGTAAGTACCGATTGAGGAATGGAGTAAATATGACAATCTTCATTACACAGAAACATGGAATAGGTCGAGGTTTACTTCTGTCGAAGAGCTCGTGGATGTGCGGGCTTTATAGCTATGACCATGCAGTAAATGCTGGGATGCTTAGACAAGCACCAGATAAAGATATGAGAGGCAAATCAAAGACCCTAATGAGTCAAGGTGAAAATCACGACCAACTTCAGCAGGATTAATCCCTCATCTCACCCATTCTAAAATGTCCCCCGCTACAATAAGAATGTCTTTTTCTGCGATTGCCCACCCGGTAACCGTAAGAACTTGCATAATATCAGTACCTTTTCTGCTGGTGAGTCCCTTTGCACTGCCATTGGGATGTCAGGGAACGATAAGCTCTCAGAAATGTCCGAATTACAAGATGCTTTTGAAAGCGCACTAGAATCTAACAATGTCGAAAATCCAAAGGGCGGACAGAAGGGCTTGAAGTAAATGCTGGTCCGAGAGATTTCTAGGCCCGTACACAGTGAAAGGGATAGAAGGGGAAGGTGGGGAGGGAGTGCGCGGGGTGCGCACGCTCCTTCACCAAGGGCTGTAAAGGTATATAAAGTCCACTTGATAATAAACTTGATAATGAAATAAAAAAATACAATGAAAAAATAATCATCAACGCATGTTTTGAAGCACTTTTTTTCCCTGTAAAAGAATCTCAATTATTAACTAGAATATAATCTAATATGTAAATATACCCTAAGCTCAAAGTTATTTTCACATAAAACTTTATTATTTTTATGATGTCCTAAGAATATGAAAATGGTGATAAAATAATGTCATGTCTGGGAGGATGGGGAAGGGGGGGGGGGACG
>JAOBAY020034155.1:0-14164 GCA_025331085.2 Zoanthus sociatus
TTTAGTTGCCGACTCGAACAACGAATGTCGAAAAAACTTGAATAATATTTGGCTTTTCGCCTTTCCGTTGATGCGTGGTGTCCTTCGTCATGCAACAGTGCACATGGTCATTTATAAACCTCTCTTCTGATTGGTTCATTCAAATCACATCTTCACGACAATTGTTGTCGCACGAGTGTGATTTGCATGAACCAAGCCGAGGCAGCTAGTCACCCATCAGGAACAAGTCCTTGCGTTGTACTACAGCACAACAGCTGTTGCTGTCTGTTATTTCGAAGCTGTATATCTGTGCTATAAAATTCGACAATCCCGCGACGTATAAAAGGAATTAAATTCGTCCGAAGAATTAAACTCGTCCTAAACATTTTATCCGATTGTCGAAGACAGATAAAACGTCTTTACAGCATCTCGTTTCAGACGTCCACCTAGCCGGTCGCATTAAATTCGTCGTCTGAATCGGACTTCACTCGACGTATGAACCAGGGTTCTTTAAGGCTGACGTTACACGCATCATTTCCTTAAAACCTCCATGCAGTACGCAGTGTACCTCCTAACTTGAGCAGCACGCAGTGTACCTCCTAACTTGAGCAGCACGCAGTGTACCTCCCAACTTGAGCAGCACGCAGTGTACCTCCTAACTTGAGCAGCACGCAGTGTACATCCCAACTTGAAAGCTTTTTCCCATTTAAGCCTAAACAATATCATCTACAGCACAAGAGTTCAAATCCACGGTAGTACATTCGACTTTATTTGAAAACCTAAGCGGTCAGGAATACTGTTAGGTACACTCTATTTTATAAGATTATTGTTTTTCGGACCCGGAGGCTTGATATTCTTATTTTTTGGTTCATTTTAGGCTAAAAGTGTTCTTATGAATATTCCTAGTTTTGGGAACATCGGTGATAAGGAATTTTCATTTTTAAAATGACTATGGTATCGAAGAGCTTCAAAGGTAATAGATCTGTATATGGCTCACTTGCCATTTGGGATTAGAGTGCAATTACAATACATGTAATCAGTAATGTTTTTTTCTTTCAAACATGCAAAATTATATTCTTAACGAAATCTGAGCCTCGGCATTATTCTTAAAATTTGGCCAAATTCAGCATTAATATTTTTACAAAGTATATTCTTACAAAAAGAGTGCATACCATGCAGTTTATGTCAGAAGCTTTTAGTATCTAGACTGGGAGCAAGCCAAGTACAAAACATTCAGCATTCAACTTGTATTTTTGGTATGTAAATAGGATGAAAAACGTTTTGCCTCTATACGCGATTAAAATGACTTTAGATTAAAAAATCAACAGTTTTACAGGTTTGATAAGGTAATCTGTCCAAGACTATTATTGTATATTGACGTCTTCACGTGGTTTAAGCCATTTCGCACTGAATTTCTAAGCCATTTAAAGCGTCTTTCTCATCTATCTTGCATGTTATACAACAAATGTCGCTTGACCAAAACAACGAGCAGTGGAGATGTTGACCGGTAAGAGAATCACGTCATTACACCAATGTGTCGCCAGAACTCACGCGAAAACCAATGGGCTTGCATACACGTTTTAAAACGCCAATTTGTTAGGTTCCAGTGTCCCAGCGCGATTTCTTGGGTTTAGGCGGAGGAGCCGGTTTAGCAGTGGAGTGGGCACCAGTGGCGTCCCACGTTGTCGCAGACGAGGCCGCCTTGAAATGCGATTTATATTGAGCCTGCAGAGATAAAAGCCAGCAGCGGTACACGTAAATTTATGCTCACTACATTATATTGATAAAAGAACAAAAGATAAGAGAGGGAACAGCTGGGCTATATATGCGGATTTTAAGAAGATATAAGTGATAAAAAACTGGGAGCAATTAAGTCTTTTATACGGAATGAACCGCAAATATTTTGTCTAATTTCCACGCGTTATAATGAGCATTTTGGTCTTAAAGATTGAGACGGACAACGCCTTCCATGTTTAAAACGTCCACTTTTGTTTCTCTAAAAGAAACCGGAGCTCACAAAAAATTTGAAAAGCAAATTTATTTTTAAAAACTGATTCTTGAGATACCACCTAAAACAGCTACCATTTCACCTTGCATTTGGCAACTGAATAGCCTGCCTATGAAACTACAAAAATTTGGTATTGTACCTGAAACGCCTGTTTGAGGGCCGCCTGGCGGTCACTCCTAGCATCCCTACTAAACACGCCAGAGGAAGGTTTATTGCCTCCTGGGCGGAAACTTGACGAACCAGCTGAGGGGGACTGGTGCTTCGGTTCTTGTTCATCGTCCTAAAACAAAAGAAATCAGAAGTGAAAAAAGAAACTCAAAATGAGCAAAACCAAAAACATTACTAAAGTGGAATCTTTACAACAAAAACGGCAACAACACCTTAAAATCTAATGAAGACTTGTTACAATGAACATATTGGATGAGGAAGTGTAATCGATGTTCCTAAAATGTTTGCCTTTAGAAGGGGAAAGGTGAGTTGAGTGAGAACGAAGCATTCGTTACCGATTCTTGAGAAAAAAAGTAAAAAAAAAGAGTAAAAACGTCGAACTGAAATAACAGTACACGTCACGTAAAGTTCAGAGTAATTCATGTAGACTAATTTATCAAACACTACAAATAAAATAATTGCATATACTGAAACGTAACTGTTCGTGTAAGTATCTATTTCTTATGCATTGATCATTCATACAAAGAAGTATTGAAATAAATTTACATGTTATCGTGAAAATAACAGACTATTGTCTCACGATTCTTGACCCTTCTACCAAATCGCCTGATGAAGACTGGCAGTTATAGTCGAAACGCCGCGATCTATCCGATGATAAGAATCGTGAGACAATCAACAGTTGATTGAAAATAGTTCTTCAAAAAGAAATTTCCTGCCAATAAGGTTAATCTTACAGATAGCATCGTCCATTTCGTTGATTTTCAGCATTTTAAAGGGGAAAGAGTAGCATGATTAGCTTGCTTTAAAACCGCTACTATTCTATGGTAATCTTTTAAATAATGAAAAAAATATGATATTTGAAAAACGAAATAATTTCGCTGCAATGCTGCACACTTGGTGAGAAGCCATCCTGGTCTTAAGTAGTATTAAAAAAAAACAATAAAACCTGAGTTTTTAAGAGAAAGTAAGAGATGCCAGAGTGTTACGATTCAGTTTGAAGCCAACTTACATGTCGCGGTACAGACATTTAACAGTCGATTTTAAAATCAACAAATCTGACATGCCCAACAAAACCGCAATTTATCATCTCTAGGTTGAAATGTTTTGATAATTCAGCAAGCAATTATTGTGTAACGCCGTGTTACTGTGACCAGTGGTGAACGCTCGAATCGTCGGTTTCTTTGCCAATGAACGGGTAGATCAAACATTTCCAATAGAGAAAAGTGGAGTTGATCGAATGGTGCATTCTACACACTCACTGAAGCACCATATCGCAGATAACGTTATGAATTTTGAAAAAATAAACCAATGCCGAGTCTAATCTTGTGATAAAATTCATCTTTGTTAGAACGTTCCACCGGCGACAACTTTAAATAATAATTAATCTGAAGTAAAATGGCATCCGCATTAACATACCTTGTCCGCCATCCCCAGACCGGGTCTCTCGCGAACACGTGGTTTATCACTTCCTCTTTCTCTCTGCTTTCCTCTACCTCCTCTGAACCGCGTCTTCCTGAACCAGGAACTCTGATCATTGAAATGATTGATGGATTAATAATGTACACAGATATTTTTGGACATGTGCATGTACGTGCCTGAACACGAACAAAGATGTGTCTGATAACGTGAATAGTTACCTCAACACGTTCAAAGATGTGTCTGAACACGTTCAAAGGTGTGCCTGATTTAATGGAGCCGAAATCAACTGTAGAATTGCATACAATTTAGGCATCCTGCTGATGAACAGTAACTGTCTTGCTATTTTTTTCAGTAGCATTATAGTTATGTATATGTTAGATATCTATTTGAACACAGACACAAATGTGTTTATTCAAAATGCCAGTGAAAGATTAAATATTAAAATGTATAAAAGTTTTAAAAAGTTTAAACAAACGTTTTCGACTATTCAAGATATCTTCAGGTTGAATGCAAGCACAAATGTGTTCGTACTCTTCAGGGATATTTAGAAAGAAGCTTGTTTCCTGTAAATCAAATGACATGCATTGTTCCGAGGTTAAACCGAGATTTGAACATTTTCGGATCTTCTTTTCTGCCAAAGATGCCTCGGTCTCTCAACATATATCGCAGAACGAGCCAACCTGCAATGGATTAGAGTCCCGTCCAGGAAGAGTCGACTCTCAACATATATAGCACAACGAGCCAACCTGCAATGGATTAGAGTCCCGTCCAGGAAGAGTCGACTCTCATCCGCTGAATATTACAGAAACCGGAGATTATCACCGGCTCCATTCACCACTTGGATCTACATCTACATTTTATTGTAGGTCATGAGAACACCACAACAACTTAACTAATAAATAAACTATATAAAAATGATAATAGGAAATAAATAGTAATAAAATAATAAACGATATAATTCTATAAAACTTTATTATCTTTACCATGCAGCTGTACATATTTTTCTGCATATATACTCGTTTGAATTTGTTGTCTAACAACAGAAATGACCAAAACCATGTGTTAATTAATAGGAACAGCATCATTCACAGAAACTTCCATCATTTTAAGGAAATCAGCCAAACTTCTGGGCAGAATAAACTTGGAAATAATTGCCAGAAAGGTTAATTCATATGTAAAAACATAAAATCTTTAAGATCGGATATATTTCACTCTTACTCCAATCTTAACGATTTTATCCAGCTATAGCATTGCTATAGGGCACTCTTACACATCATAGACGATTTTATCCAGCTATAGCATTGCTATAGGGCACTCTTACACATCAATGAAGTTTTACCGCCACAGGTATGTAAATACATAAACTTTTCGTTCTTGTTAAATTGGATTAAACTTGTCTTGTGTAATTAGATTTATTAACATATTGAAAGGTTGACTGATGGCTGGTTTAGTTATTTATTACACGACAGAATGGACTTGTTGCTGATCGTCGACTGACTTACTTTCATCGCTAGATCCATCAGTTGTTCTGGGACGGGCTGATTCGCACCTTCCTGATAACATGAACAAGACAGCATAAAAAATACATTAATTTTCAATAAAATACAAAGACTTCAAAAGGGTGTTTACCGCAAGTTTGTATGAGTTCCTTATTGCTTTCACCAACAATAGATTCCTAATTGCTTTCATCAACAATAGATTCCTAATTGCTTTCACCAACAATAGAATACCTAATTGCTTTCACCAACAATAGAATACCTAATTGCTTTCCCCAACAATAGAATACCTAATTGCTTTCCCCAACAATAGAGTTCCTAATTGCTTTCTCGAATAATAAAAAGGAAAGTCACGACTGAAGTCTAATCATTGAAGCTGAACTTTGGTTGATGAGTAGGCGATAATCATTTGTGCAGCTTGATCATTAAGGTGGTGGGTTGTCTATCAATGGCACTGCAAGTTGTACATAAGGTGCGGTTACACATACCAAGGTAAATGCCATTTCCCATGGTAAAATTATCACGCGGTGCCTCACATTTAAGTCTACGGTGTTAACCAGCGGTCACACGTTACGAAGACTACCGAGGTAAAAAGAAATCTCAAGCAATTCATAGGCGGAAATTTAATTACAACTTTATCAGAATCGTGATTGGCTCTTGTATCTCGGGCATCAAAATACCCTTCCAACTTCCAACGTTAAATGTCATGGGCGCTTCGTCTGATCTTTTTGACGTATCCATGGATATTTATCACGAAAAAGTTACCTCGGGAAATGTCGGTCACACTACTAAATACAGTTTCCCGTGGAAAAAGGGCAATTTACCACGGTAAAAGTGCCTCGTGTAATCACACCTATAATCATTGAGCTCAAGTTGGTATCGCAGTGTAAAGAGTGACGTAATGAATGATTGTTGCAGTTATGATTAATAAGACAGAATTTGTACCTTGGTGTAAGAAAGGATGTATGAATGATCATAGCGGTTATGATTATTGAGACTGAGTTTGTACTGCATTGATAACGGTGATGCTATAAATGATCGTTGCGGTTATGATTATTGATACTGAGTTTGTACCAAACTATAAACAGTGACGTTATAAATGATCGTTGCGGTTTTAAAGTAATTACAAAAAGAAGCTTAAAAGAATATTACTAATTTACTAACCAAGTTTCGAACAAGATCTCCAGCAAAATTTTGATCAGCCGATGTCATCAAAGTGTAAGCCTCCCCCTTCTCCCCTGTGACAACCATAAAAAACACTTACAAATCTCCAGCAAATTCATTCGTCAATTCTTGGATGCTAATGTGGTTTTGATGTCTTATCTTGCCAATTACACAATAGTTATTCATACAATTATGGTTCCGCTCGTTTAAGCGGTATTTTTGATCAATGGAGCATATCTCTGTTATTTTACAATGTAGCCAAAATCCTATGTCACTAAATCGCTTACTTTGTAATCTCAAATAAATATTAAAAATGAAAATCTTGTTTTCCGACCTTTGTACTATCTTTCTAGAGTTCCAAGTCAGATGTATTGCATTTGATGGCAACAATTATAATATTTTCATATTAGACACTATTCGTAGTCCAAAACCATGTCTGCGATTTTTGAAAGGCCACTTAATTTGTATTTTACAATCAAAACCCTGAAACGGAAACGGATTGTGACCAAATAGATTTTACCTGCCCTTCCTGTGCGACCAATCCTGTGAGTGTGTGTATGGATGTCTCGTGCAACATCATAATTGATCACTGTCTTGATAGATGGAATGTCCAGTCCACGTGCTAAAAACAAACAAACAAACAGAAAATGTTTATATGGTGGCAACCACTAATAACCAACAGGTACTACTGCAATGGCCAATCACGAAGCATCCTTAGAAAAACTGAATTGCCTGGAAACATGAAAAGAGTCCCTGGTTACAAAATAAAAATAAATACTTTATTTAATGTCAATTGCGAAGGACGTGGTTGCCCATTCTTCCTAGCCAAAGGCTAATGTTTAATGTTACGATTGTGGCATATGAAGATGTGTCTTGATGGAGTGCAATGCTCGAACTATATCTTATTATTACATATAATGACATACCTGCTACATCAGTAGCAACCATGATAGGAACCTCTTTCTTTTTGAAGGCATTTATGACGTTGTTTCTCTCAAACTGGTCCATATCTCCATGCAGCAGGACAACTTCAAAGAGGACGAATATTGTCACAGGTTGAAACTCGAGCACAATTATGACAAATCAAAGATTTTCTTACAAACCCACTTACCATCAAAATCATTTTTCTTCAGGTTTGATGACAGTTCTTCGCTGTTTAGTTTTTTGGTAACAAATATCAGCACACTTCCATCTGGAACAAGGAATTATTAGAGCTTAAGCATCGCGTTTACGTGAGACGCCAAACATCAGCGTGCAGTTTGCCGTTCCTCGGTTGCTCGCAATGTTTACATAGATTTAAGCTACACGTTTACGGAGCATTCTCTAAAAGGATTAGAAGCTATTCATTTTGTTGAATCATCATGTCAGCGAAGGGAAGGTACGTTTTCACTGTTTTTATACTGATTTTTTGGCTTGGTATTTTTACCTAATAAAATAAATAATTATGATGCTATGTTGCGGATGAAGCTTGCAAAATTTACAACTGAAAAGGTCGTTTCAATCCAGCACCACTTATGTAAAGTTTAGAAAGATTTATCTAATAAATTTTATCTTATTCATTAAAAAAGGGAAATAAAACAATTTTTTTCTCAAAATTTAGAGCTAGATGAAAAATAACGAAAAATAGTCACGTTTACGACGTACGCCAAAACACCGTACAACGGCAAACGCGATAAAAATCTGGTCACGTGATTTGTTTTGCCGTTTGATGTACAAATAAACCTGATGCTTAAGCTCTCTATTACTTTATCAAAATTACTAGTGTACAATCGTAAAAATATGCTGTAAGCTGACCAAGTGTTGTTTAAATAACATTTCTTTTTTACACTATATGGACTACGTTGGCTCATTGCTCATCAGATTAATACTCCCATTCTGCTTTGCAAGCGGATTGCTCTGCCATTGGAGGCTGGTACAAAGGATCTCAGTTTGAGACTAACCAGAGTGCTAAAATAGATTGCTTGCAACGGAGACTGAATTGAAGATGGCTTTAAAATCTTGCTAACTTTTGATTTTAGCTCTCTATGATAGTCAAAAATCTCAAATGACCACCTGGTGGCAAATATTCATTCCATACATACTGAAAAACACAATAAATGCTCCATAAACACAAGCTGTGGCATTTTTTGAAAGTGGATTTTATGACCCAAAATTGCAAACGTATTTATAAGTGAATTCAAGATAAAACAGAAAACCAACGTATGTTACTTTCTACATATTGTAAAATACTTTCACATGTGAAGCAGGGGTATAGATACTTGTTTTAACAGACAGAAGTGCGGACATCCAAGGTGGGTAATTGGACAAGGAGAGTGAGTCCTTTTTGAGGTGACTACTTGCTTTTACTGCAGGAAAAATCACGCTCACAACTGGGTAATTTATCTGGCTCCTGATAAATGTGAAGTATTAGAATGAAACAAATATGAAATAATCAAAAACGAAGATTCACCTACTTGATGTAAATGAAACCAAGCGTTCAAGCAGCCATCCCCACTTCTCCGAACCAGCATTGAATATTTTAACAGTTTGAGCAATATCTTCATTGGCCTAAGAAAGAAGGAAAGAGAATAAGTTGCAATATTGTGGGCCGTCTTTCCAGATTAAACAGACAACCTCAAGTTTTCAGTATAACAAGTGAGAGTGACAAGAATTAGCTGGTCCCAATATACATAATATATAAGGCTTTAGAGCTTGGTAGAAGAGCTCTACACTCTGCAACATTGGCTATTAACACAGAACTCAGAGGTATCGGAGAGAATGGATTCAAACTCAATTGAGAGCTTAGTTATTCTCAATATGAAGATGATTCTGTGGTACAGTATTAACTTCAATATTGTTTAATGAAATTATATCCTCAGTGACATAATTAGGTAAATGGAAAAGTGAAAATAGCTATGTGTGCAAACAAACAAAAACTGCTTATTAAATACATTCACTTCATTCACTGCTTCATGAAAAAGAATTTTTTAGAATTGAACTTTATTTGTTTTCTTCAAGTTAGGTCTTCTGCCACACAGCACAAGCAGGAGAAACAAGTAACGCCAAAGTTTTGTTTAAAAGCTTCTTGAGTAAATATAAAGGAGACTCTAGAACTATGGCCCATATCGATTTATGAATGACCAACTGTCTCACTATAAACGGCCCTTTAGTCTTGCATAAGGTTATTGTCCTGTTTTAGAAATCACTGTATAATCTTTACCTCGCCAAGTTCTCCAATAACAACTCTTATTGGGTCTATTAAGATCTCTCGACAAAGCTTTTCAATTCTTTTCTTGAACGTTGCACTAAATAGAAGAGCTGGGAAGAAAAAAAACAATCATGAAATTCTAAGAAGTTCATACTCATCAGTAACCAATAGAAAGTCTAAAATGAGCTTACTTTGTCGGTCTGGCCTCACATTGTTGGCAATTGATCTGACCTGGGGCTCTGTAAGAGAAATTTTGGAATTGTTATTTTGGTTTCTAGTCCTTTGTTGGAGTGAATGCCAACATTATTGGCTCCAGTGACTTGGAACTTTACGTGGACAACAACACAAAGTACAGAGTCTACACAATGAACAAAGTTACCAACCAAATCCCATGTCAAACATCCGGTCGGCTTCATCAAACACAAGGTATGTGACTCTTTGCAAATTGGTGGATTTTGATTTCACATGATCAATGAGACGACCCTTAAATGTCAACCATAAACAACAAAGTCACATTAGTTTACACTATTAAATAACCCTCATCAAAGAAAGTCTACTGTAGGGAGGCTTCACCAAAACTTAACTGCTTTTACTTAATAATCAACACTTACTTAACACAGGTAAGACCTTTTTTAAATGGAGATAAAAATTGAAGCAGAAATTAGGAACTTTACATAAGTAGGCTTGTTAAAGGAATGAATAAAAAATCCATAATTAACGTGTGAAGTAAAAACTTTATTAAACTTTGTGATAAAAATTAACAATGCCTCAATCTTTGAAATAATTCTTATTACCATTAGCATAAGAAGTACATTTTTCATAATAAAACTACAGTATGCACACCATAATTATTACAATTGAACAGAAAATATAATAAAACTTGACAATGAAGTATAATTATTCTAATATTTTTCATGTATAAGATAAACTGAAACAACTGGATTAGAACTTTGTATAATAAAATTATCTACATGTCTTTTGCCTTATGTAACACTTTGCTTTGAAACTCTTGGAAAGTTTTTAAGAACAAAACATATTAAATTAAAGTGATAACTCTACTAAACCGACCCCCAAGTGTCCGCTTATTAGAGGATGTCCACTGAATAGAGGTTTGTTATTAAGAGGAATATATATATATGACACTATTTTCAGCGCCTGAGTAAGTGTCCGCTTAATAGAGGGTGTCTGCTGAATAGGCCGGGAGACTGCTTAATAGAGGTTTCACTGTATTTAAGATACTTCTAGAAAATATAAATTAATGTAATTTTACCGGTGTTGCAACTACGATCTCCGGACACCCCTGGAGTGCCTTGGACTGTTCATATTTGTTGCCTCCACCAAACACAGCACAGGCTTTTATGTTGTAAACTCTGCCAAAGCGCCGTGCCTCCACATATATCTGTTGACATAGCTCCCTTGTCGGTGCACAGATGAGGGCAATGGGTCCGTCTCCTTGTTCAAGCTCAGCCTGATCCATGATGTGCACTAACGCTGGCCACAGGAATGCAGCAGTTTTTCCTGATCCAGTTTTGGCAATGCCAATAACATCTCGGCCACTCAGAGCAACTGGAACTGCCTTGGAATAAAAACTGCTGATGGTTATAATCATATAAAACATGTGTTGAAACAAACAACAACATAAAAATACATTGGAGATTACGGCCCAAGTACATTTTCAATATCTACGTTTCAACTGGAAGGAGAGATCCATTACAATACAACTTCACAACAAAAAAAGTGTGTATTTCATTAAATAAACTTAAGATTTGAGCCACGTAATTTTCGTAATTAGTCATCAGATTTGTGTGTTACCAGCAAACAAATGAAATCAAAGCTTTCAAACCTTTTATAAGTGAAGATGTTTTTAAATTACAATATTACTGCCATTGTTTACAATGCTGGTAGAAAAGCCGAAGTCCTTGACAAGTTTGGTATTTGGGCACCAGGTACTATAAAAATCGATCAATTAATTTTTTAATGTATCTTTTTCTGCTGCTGTGCCCCAATGCATGACCTCATGCCTTAAATTTATGCATTCACCCCAACTGAATGGTATGGTGAGGATCACACACTTTGTCTGTAACAATGTCAGAAAGATTTTAAAAGTTATTGGAAAATTAAAAAAGGAGGAATCATGTTTTAAGTAATGTTGTAGTTAAACATTACATGTATATTACATACATTGATGAGGATCGAATCACAGGGAGCAGTCAAAAAATCATTGTCTCTCCAAGGAAAAATTTTGATTCAATAACATATTAACAGCAAATAATTTATTGCATTTTTTCAGTTTAGTTATTAATCATATGCCTTGGCTTATTTAATACTAAGTCTTTAAATATTAAACAGGGGACTATGACGAAAGTCACATCTTTCCTATCAAAGCGAACAAGTAGTCTGTACGAGAAGAAAAAATGCTGTTTACTATTTTCAAATATCTATTTGTCATTCCAGAGATATTCAAGTTTTTAAAATATACAAATTAGCCCAGTGATGACATCATACACTCAGGTAGATTTTGATCAGATATGATAAAAGAAGATATCTCAGCCATATTGTATCAGAAATGTTCCATTCTTTGCAGTAAGATTCTACTAAATGTGCTCCACAAGATGAACTTAACAGTTTTGTCACTATGGCAACATAGTGGGTTCCAGACCTTCCCAATAATAAAGGCATTTCTGGCCACCTTTGGCATTTCATTTTGATATTTGCAAATGGTGCCTCATCATATGCATGATACTGCAAGCATATAATTATGTCAGTTCAAGTTTGTAGTGAGCTGAAAATCACTAACATATTGAAATCAAGTGGGTGGGGACTGGAAAAGAGTGTGCTGCCATGGGAGCATAATTTTTATAGCCGTCAGTGTGTTTCCTGTAGGACTATTAGCCTAACAAGTTTTCATGGTCTGTGCTGCAAATTGACCGAGATAGTTCTATTTAACATATACTTGATATAAAATTGGGTTGAATGTGACATCATCAGGCATCTCATTTGTATATTTTACACATTTTCCACACTTAAATATCTCCAGAATTAATGCAGATATTTGCAAACGGTAAACAGCATTTTTATTTTTTCATGGAATGTTCTATGTGATACTCTAGACCTAAGAAATCAAAGGTTAAAAATTTGATCATAGTACAACTTTGAAAAGACAATAATTATAGTTCTTGTTCATAAAATTGTATACCTGACACTGAATTGGTGTTGGTTGAGTATACTCTAGTTTCCTTATAGACGCCATCAACTGCTCATCAAAACCAAAGTGTGCAAAACTAATACATGGCCTTGGAGGTTGAGCACCTGACACCTGAAACGATACACACACCAGGTGTTGCTAAATGTTTTATTCGACAAGTGATGAATAACAACATGGCCTCAGAGGTTGAGCACCCAGGACACTCGAAATGATACACACACCAGGTGTTGCTAAATGTTTTATTCGACAAGTGATGTTCATAACAACATGGCCTCAGAGGTTGAGCACCTGACACCTGAAACGATACACGCACTAAGTGTTGCTAATCAATGTTTTATTACAAGTGATGACTAATACATGGCCTCCGAGGTTGAGCACCTGACACCTGAAATGATACACACACCAGGTATTACTAATTAATGTTTTATTAGGCAAGTGACAAAATTATGCGAGATGAACATTAAAGATTTTAACTCTATGATATTTTAGCCAATTAGAATTATCAGTGGATGGATATGTCATGTCATTGTATGTCTGAGTTGGCATTGAGTTACAGCTTCTGGGTGTGAATAATCAATGACATTCATGTTGGTAATTTATATTTTGCTATATCATACTAATGAGTCCCAATAAGGACAAAATGGCTGTATACGGTTGCAGATTCTGACTTGATCCAAGCTCCTAATCATCATCTTTTCATTTATTAGTACTGTGTTACAGTAATAAAAAAATTTTTAGCCTTACTGCCTGTTGTTTTTTTATGTAATCCAGAATGTAATGCAGAACTACACAGAACACAGGACTTAGTTCTTTCATATTTAACACTTTCCAAATAAAGCTTTTCGAGCGCAGGACTTTTAGATTTATCATCAATTATAGATCATTTTTCATTGCTTTTTTTCCAAAGTACACAAAGAAGCGGTGATAATACTTAATATGATTGAAACTAAAGTAAGCCAAATAAGGTGTGAAGCCAATACTCAACCTTGATTCCAAGCTTGTTTCTTAATTCTTGGATTTCATGCTCATTAAGTCTTGATATGTTTTCATGCTCTACATAAAAGTTCTTCTCAAAAGGTGCATAGTCAATCTGAAAGAGAAGACAAAACAAATCTTTTTGTATAGCTACATATTCATTATTAGGGGTATCGAATGGTATTTCTGAAAATGTGAGCACAAGCAGTTTTCAAATTTCTTGCGAGCAGCAAGCAATTAACTGTTGAACTGTACCTGTCTCAAGCAAAAACCCAGCAACAATGAAATACGACAGAGAATAAACCAATAAGCAAAATGCTTGTTAAGGAGCTTTGTTTTCCCAAAAGCACATACAGCACTTCCAAAACAGTTACAGGCTGAATTGTTGAAGAAATACTGAAGCAAACTTAGCAGGGCTCGAAATTAAGAAAATTTCATGGTTGCATTTTTGCGACTGGTTGCAAAATTTTAGTCGCAAAAATAAACGAAGTTGAAAAGTTGTGGTAAGGTAGCGACCTCTGGCGGATAATTTTTGTTTTACTTTATTATCTCTAAGAGATGAA
>JAOBAY020034221.1:0-14159 GCA_025331085.2 Zoanthus sociatus
GTGTTTGATAATACCGTTGAGGGCGGTGGAACTTAGAAGAAACCAAACAACCTCAGAAAAATCATCCAGAACTGAAAACATAAATAAATTTTGATGAACACATAATTAGTGAAACAGATCTAGTTTTTTTTTTAAAAACAGCGATCAGTTACTGTAAGTTTCATCTTTCTTCGTATATACGCAACCTTGCTATTAAACCGGAGTTTACACTAGCAAATTTCGCGTCAAATAAATGTGTCCGTGTAATAAACTGAAAACAATTTCCTCCAGGAAAATTTTTTTGGTAATTTTTTTGGCAATGTGAACGGATTAGCAAAGGGTTTCTCTGACAAATTTCAGACATTTGATTTGGTTTGAAGTGATCTTTGTCACATCATTTACACGGACTTTGTTTGCGATATGGAAAAGTTTCTGCGGCAACATGAAAAGATTGCATGCCAGCTAATAGCTTCCCCATAGAAAAATTGCATGACAAAGTTCCACATTTGCCTGTGCAAATTTTCTGTGTCAAAGTCACTTTGCTAGTGCAAAATCCGCTTAAGCTGAAAAACTGGTTTCTGCTCCTAATTCTTCTTGTTTTTCAATGGAAAAACTGACTTGCGAAACCTTAAAAACGATTTCGTCAATGAGTCAGAAGTCACGAGACAAGGTCAAATACACTGGACATTAAGTCAGGTCTTTGAATGTTTCACTGAAACCCCAGCTATTCTCGGAAAAGTATACAGAATTTACACGCTTTTTATAAGAACAAGGTTATAAAAACAATGAGGCTCAGATTGGCCAAAACTTAAGAACAATTTAAGAACAAGCTCAGGCTGAGGCTGAAAAAAAAGTGAAAGTATATTTCTAGTTGAAACCAAATCTTTTAATTTACATCCGCAATGTGCACAATAAAATCTGACCCACGTATTCATGTAATATTAAAAATCCTCGTACGATCTGTTTCAATTGTTGCGCATGTATGTTTCTACAGTACTGCACAATAATGAACAAAAAATAATTTCAAACGGCTCACAGAAATAAGAACAAGTTAAGAATAAATTGAGGCTGAAGCAGCAACAAAAGTGAGCCTCGTGAAATTTACTGGCTCATATAAAACAAGTGGTTTATAGGTTTCAAAGAAACTTCATAAAAAGTTTTATTAATGGATACTTAACAAAAAGATAAATCTGAGCCATAAATTGACCGACAAACAAGTTAATATGCACATCAGTTACGTAAAAGAAAAAACATGTTGACAAAACAAGGTGAAACCGCTGCTAAATCGCGGGTTCGCTCCAATGTAAGCAATGGCGACTTCTTTTAATGCACATTTTAGCAAATTAGTCGCTTTATTTTTGGAGTTATGATTTACTTGGAGTTGTAGGATTTTGTACAAGAGGTAAGCATTGTACAATCTTTCATTCTTCGAACTCTGACTTCTCCTTTTACAAGTAGGCCGTCTTTTGTGACTGACAACCTTAGTACATTTGGTAAAGAGCAAAGCCGAAAAACATGCGTATTTAAATTGATTTCAAGGTGTGAAAAGTACAGCAAAGGTTGCCAGCTGCATAAACTCTCATGAACTACCGAATGAAGCAAGCCTAGCACTTTCTAACTTTTTTTAAAACTATATAACTAGGTGCTCGCCCGCTTCATTCTGTATAACATAAAGATTATACGTACTGTATATTTTGCATGACTTATATGTTACTTTAAATATATAGGACTTGCTTGAGCTGAGATTTAGAGATAAGCTGTCTGTTTTTAAGGCCTTAGGTAAACACTGAATGGTAGTCACGAAATTGGACCGGCCATAATCATTCTCTAACAAGGTTCTCTAGATAGGCGTACTGATTCAGTGTTCGCATGCAATACAATTAATTGTCATCTCATAATCATATACACACTCTTGTTTTTATAAGAATCATACTTTTTTACCCAAGTCTTGTGATTCTTAAAATTCATGAGATTTGGGGCTTTTGAAATTCTTAAGCGATTCTTAGGTAATAGACGCTTTTTATGTAAGAACACTGAACTTAATAAGAACAATCAGGTTTAGATTGGCCGAGAATTAACCTTGAACGATTTAAGAACAAGCTTAGGCTAAACTGAAAACGTGAAAAAATTTCTAGTTGAAACTTAAATGAATCTTGTAATTTACGTTTGCAGTGTACACATGCAGTAAAAACACAGAGGCACCGTTTCTATATCAGTTAGTATTATATCTACTATTGTCGCAAATGTTACACGTATACGCAGACAATCATGTAATGTTTTTCAGTGGCCTGCCTTCTTGTTTTGATTTCTCATCATTTCAAACCGCTCACAGAAATAAGAACATATTAAGAACAAATTGAGGCTGATGCAGGCAAAAGATTTTAAAAGAACAATGAGCCTCAGCAAAATTTACTGCTTCTTTATATTAAAAAAAGAATGTAGAGTCCTGGTTTTGTTGAAGCAATGAACTGGAGAAACCAGGGGCGCATATAAAATGCATGATATGGTTTCAATTTTGACAATTTTCACTAACTGTAAATCGAAGGCCTGAGGCTGAAGTAAGTTCTTACAATGCAAGAAAAATATGTTCTGCAAGCAGAAGAAAGAAAGAAAAATAGTCTGGTATTTTTAGTCTCTTTTGATTTATCAAAACACATTTAAGGTTTCCGTAGAAACTAGCTTTAAAAGAAAGGAGGTAGTACCATAGTCATGAAAACAAAAAATATATACAGAAATGTTTTTTGTGCGGGTCGAGTGATTGAGTCTCAGTATGATTTTTACAAAATTCTTAAAATTTCCAAAATCTGAGCCTCGTGATTCTTATAAACTAAATTCTTAGAAAGAAAGTGTGAATATACATTTTGTTTTGCTCACCCAAAAAACAAAAATGTTATCATTTAACTCAACTTCATTTGCCTTTTATCTTTCTATCAATTGTTACGGATTATTCAAAACGTTAGAATGGAAATTGAGAAAGGTTGAAGATAAGTTAAATTCCATACACGGCAGGAACTGATGCAACGAAATTTTTTTTTTTCGTTTAATGCTCATCAGTTTAATTTGGCTTATTTAGGGCCTGTTCGTTTTGGCCTGTTCCAACTATTCCGGATTAAGAATGAAGTTTTGAATTTCCTTCCAAGTTGTTAGGGCGATGAAATATTTGTTTTAAATTTAAAATTCAAAATAGTTTTATCAGTAAGACATGTTTTATTTGTAACTTCGCAGGAAAACCAGCCACACGAATCCGACAAAGTTTTTATTTTAATGAATCCCTATTCCGGAATAGGCCCAAACGAACGCACCCTTCATGTGATCAGCTACTAAACAGAAACTATTTCAGTATTTGCAGTCACGTGCTTATCAAAGGGAAAGCATCGTGTATCTTTAGACTTTGGTACAGAAATGTTGTTTTTAAATATTTCAGTTGTATTTTTTCGGTTTTCAGTCTTGAGACTCGAGGTCGGTAACGGCTAAACATTAACAGTCTTAACAGTTGTTCAACCATTTAATAAAACATTTGTGACTGAAATCGTTTTTTAACTATTAGTATTTAAGAACTAATTAACTTGGTCTTAAAACTTAAAAGTTCTTAGAAAAACAGTTCTATATTATGGAGAAAACCACAGAAGCGGCTTAGAAGAGCCAAAGGTAATTTAAATATTCCACAAATTCATTTTAATTGCGTGTTACAAGTCCAAAGGCAAAGTTAAACGCGATTTAGATAACGTATGCTTGGCCAGCGAGGCAAAAACCTATACACATGCATGCAGTCATGCAGTTGTTCTTCCGATGTTCTTTTGTTAAATAAAAGCTTACAGATCCTCATATTCTAACTCTATTTTTTTCTGTACACGTTTTTTAAAGCTGTTCACGCCACCCACGTTTAGGCATAAATTATTTGTTGTTTCTTCAGAAAAATTCTGTGTCTTAGAAAACTGTGAAACAAATCAAGGCGGTTCTGTCAAACAAAAGTAATATGTTGTGTCATATCATTTTTAATTTCAGTCTTTTTTGTTTGTTTTGAATTTTATTGTGTACACATTTTAATATTCTAACCAGTTACATTAAATTAATTTAGGCCGGACTAGAGGATATTAAATTATTCACTATGTTTAAATTGAGAAGACGATTGATAGGTCAGTTTCAATCGAGCCACCGTTGAAAATTTTCGCAAAACCTACAAAGTGACCATTCGAGTTTTGATTATTGTTAAAAGAAGAATGATTTTGTTGTTATTCTTTTTAAATTTTTGAGTCAAATCGGACTCAACGAAAACTCTATAAATTGACTATTCGTTTTGCTCGTTTTGAAATGAATGTTGAGGATAAATGTTCATCGTTGTAACAAATTTAAAAGTCTATACTTTTAATAAAGTTAACCAGTTTTGAATATCGAACGATTTTTTCCAGCGCTTCAACGAGACAGCAGTAAGGACACTTGAAAAGTATGGAACTCTCCGGTAGTAACGGTACTTGTATTGTTTATCACAAAAGACACGTATAAAAGTTTTATTAGTTTACTATTGATTCAGATGGCGATCATTGTGCGGCCATAACGTGCGGCACTTCATTGCTAAGTGGGAGGAGAAACGTATGACATGCGCATTGTTCCCTAAAGAGTTTAATGACATCTAATGACATTTAATGAGTCCTGCTTAACGTGGTACTTTTCATGGCTTTACAAAAAAGCGTTAATTCCTAGTTCAGTTGCATTAACAAAACCTGACTTACTTCCCAGCATAGTAAAGTAATTCTATTGAGCTCATTCATTTGAAATGCTTCAGAGCTTTTAACTAAATTATTGTTTCACAATTACATTTGGTTGGATTAAATCATTCCGGAAGTGTGACTTATTGAACATTGAAAGTGTTAACCAATTACGGACTATTTCAGTTCATTTCATCATTGCTTTTTAACCAAGAAGCCAAAATTAACCTTAACATTTGCGAAGCTTCAGGTTATATTTTCTACAAAGTTATCCTTTGGTTTCAGGGTAATTTTGTGTTATATTATACGATTATGATTATCAGAAACCAACTTTGAAATTGAAAAGACTCAGCGTTATAAAGACCTTATAATTGCTTTTGTGTCTTTAATTATTATCTCAGCAGAATGTTCACGAACGCCCTTGCGGTATTTGAAAATTATTCAGTTGTAAGGCATGTGTACTTAACCGCCCTAGTTCCACAAAAACAAAAACACGGTGTGAGAAAACATTGCTCATATTCAAGAAACATCGCTCTAAAAATTCACGACTGACTTGCATGAATGTTTTCGCTCAATTTACCTTAAACCCGTGGTTTAAGGAAAAGTGAAACTATCTTTAATCATTGTAAAACTAAACTGTAATTCTATTTCTTGGTGTAGAATCTAAAGAAGTTTTTTTTTTAGTTTTCTATTTTAAAAGAGAGTTGGCGTATATCTGAAAAATATCTATCTACGCAGATATCAACCTTTATTCAAAAACAATCTTTCTGATTTTAGTCCTTGCAGCTAACTTGAACAACCAAAAAAAAAGAATTGCAATAAAGATGTGGTTTTTAGAAAGATTTCAGCCAATAAGCGTCCTTATAAATTTGCTTTAATTTTACCAAGAATGATAAAGCGAAAATGGAACATTTCACATGTAACACAGAAAGTGTTCCATCTCTTTGAAAACTTGTTCTGTCGTCAACGGTGAAGAAAATTTCTATCGACAAAACTTTTTCCCAAAACAAGTCTCGATAAATTTTTGTGAAGAAAAATGTATGTTTAAAATCGTTCCACAATAATTTTCTTGTTGATTGAAAAATGTTTTAATTTAATGTTTTTTTGTCTCATAAAGCAAAAATGCTTACATGCATGTTTACTAAGAAAGTGTGCACATGAATGAATCGTTTTTACCCGTCACCGTTCAAACGGTGATGAAGACAATAAATTTACGACATTTTTGGAAGGAAATCTCTGTCCTCTAATCAAATTTAGTATATTTAAAGAATGCTAAACTCAGTACAGCTGTCTTGTGAATCAAGCAAATCTAAAGCAAAAATTTCCACAAAAGCATACACGGACGTTATTAAGAAAGAAATGTTTAAGTTAGCTTCGTGTTCACCAACAAAAATTTTCATTTGATAAAGAAAAAATTATAAAAGTTAAAAACAAAATTACGTGTATGGCTCAAGTTCAATATTTCTTTGTCTTCTTCCGAAAAAAAAAACTTTTACAATTACCTGAAACAAAACCCCATCCACCGTTATTTTAAGAATTATGGAACTTTCAAGTAACACTTTTTAGCAATGATTTAAACGTTGTGAGATGTGAAACTATATCGCTGATAAATGTTACTTTTTACATCGGTTTCTAAATTAAACCATCAACTTATCGATGCAAAAAAGGTAGAGCCGTTGGTAAAATCGTCAATCTTAGCGTTTTTTTGTTCTCTGTTACTTTTGTTGTATCAAATCAGCTGTAGTTCTTCTGAGTCAAAAGACAAAATGATACCTAAGGTCGTAATGTCGAAAGTCACTCTGTAGCTAAAATTTCGCCTCTTTAAAATTTGACAGATACGTAAAAATATTTGCTTTAAAGTATTCTTAAATGTTTCAGAAAAGACATTTAAACTTCCTTTTCAGTAATTCACGAAAAAGTAAACATAGATTGGGGCTTTTAACGAGATTAACGCTCTATAAACGATTTCAAAATCACCTCAAGCAAAGAATATGATGCTGCATGCATAAGTTTAAAAAGTTGTCTCATGAACCGTCCATGCGTAACTCGGTCTGTAATGTTGGAAGAATTTAACAGCAACGCTTATGTAAACTTTCAGAATGCTTCCTTCCAAACATGAGCCGTAAAAAAGCGATAGATGTCTTCTCAAACGGACGAAAGGGAAATGAACAACCAAGTTAAGTCTATATAGATAATTAAATTCTAGATGTTATATCAAATTTGAATTGGGTTAAATGTACAACCTTTTTAACGTTTCAATGCGTTTTTTTATTTACATAACAGTTGTTTTTTCCTAAGAAAAGAAGCAATAAAAGTGTAAGGGTTCATTTCTGCTTGTTTTTGTGAGAATGTTGAACTGTAAAGATTCATACAAGACTGAATTTAGAATGTAACATCAAAAATACCTCGAACGAACTGGTATGAAAATCTTGTCTACCACAGCAATGTCTAATTACCACAGCAACAGCTGCCCAACGCTAGATGGTTCCCAGGAGATTTTTCAACACAAAAAGAGGTGTCGTCCTTTATGTAGCGGAACCGCTAAGAGGCATCGGAACAATGAATGAGCGTCTGTCACCAAACTTCTCTTAGTGAAAAGCTCATTTCAGTTTACAGATCACAAAAAAATTCAGTTTTTAACTACCTTTTTTCAAAGAAACAGATTAAAGACCCTAAAAATTTAATTTGTTCCTTCATCATTTCTTATTTTTAAATCGTTATAACATAAAGTAGAATTAGTTGGATGTTTTAATTACTTTTGTTACCACTCAAGAACTGATCTATGGAGTAATCTTGTTTCCCAAGCAGTGAGCTAAATTTTAAGGCGATATGCTTACAAAAGAGTTACTCGTATAGTTCCGTAGTTATTGAAAGCAACTTATATCCACTTAAGTAGAAGGTATTGAAAATTTGTTACCCAGTTCGGTCCTCAGATCAGGTAAAAAGCTTGATTGAAACACTACCGTATTGACCTTTTATTTAGAAATGAACTAATATCAAATAATAACGCTTGATACTTTCAATGTGACGATTAAAAGCTGTTTCGTTGTTCCTAAAGAAAGAGTTGTAGAAAATCAGTATTTTTTTTAAAGTTAGACACCTTATTTACAGAAGAATGAAATCCAATAAGCATTTGATTTTCAGTCAATGAGACAATCGCTACCTCAAACGTTAGTTTCTGCTCAGTCTTTCTCTTCAAATGTTTTTGATAACAAAAGCAAAGACAACATAAATGTAATTTAACGAGGAATCACTCGTTTGTGGAGGAAAGAAAGAGGCCATTCAAGTTTGGGAAAAAATAAATTAGGAATAATTATGTTTCGAGTACATCATGTATAATTAACAGACGTGACGTTGAGTGACAAAGAAATTCTTTTAATTCTCAAGAATTGTGTAATTTCCAAAATAAGACACAAGAATTATTAGCATTGCCTGCTATAAATAGTTTCAACACATTTTAACCGAAAGAAATAATGCTAGTATTTTAAGTTTCCCAACCGTAAATGTTAATGCGTACTTTAGCAACATAAGTTTGCTGAGTTCCAAGCGCCCCCCTTTTAAGCTTGTACATAAATTGTAACACTCCAATTTCCTAGGAACTGAAAAGATGTGATTCCAAGTAGTCTTGTATGTCTACGACTGATAGCTTATCCTAAGTAAAGGTACACGTTAAACAAGCCGTTGCCAAGATCCAACGAGAAGTGGTTATTTTCATGCAAATTTGCACTTCTCTGCTGTAGGCGCAATATACCTTTCTGCTTTCTTCACCAACATAAACGCGAGTTTCTGAATTACTTTTATAATTGAATCAATTTTTTGATCCTTGTAAAATATTGATTATAAAGAAATTTTTAAAATTGTCATTGTTCGGCATAATGCATAATTATAGTCTAATTCCTCCATCACTAATTATTTGTTTTTGTTTTTGTCGAGAGAAGCGAATGGTATGATTTATCGCTCATTACGCAGATGAATAAAACGAAGTCACCGTGTGTTGGAAAGGCATAAAAAAAATTATTTTCTTCAAAAATGATTTTATACTTTAACATGAAAAACTTTAGGAAATAAATGAGATACATAATTATTTTTAGAAGTTTGTCGAGACTGAGTGATGAAGAGAAAAATTAGATTCTTATCTTGGTATCTGAGTTTCAATGGAACTTTTTAAAAGGAGAACAGTTTATATTTGTCACTTAAATTTTCCCTCAACAACTGAAAACGCATGCGTTGAAAATTTGTTTATAAGGAATGTTCCTGATATTTCTCTAAGTTGGACGATATCTTCGAACTCGAGGGAAGTCGTCAGAATTTGTTTGGTGTAAATAGGAGCACTTTAATTCGCTACAATTTGTGCATGCACCAATTATGTTGTTTATGCAAAGCCAAAATGTGTGAACAATTTCGTGTACGCACAAATAAGAGTTGTGTGTTTGTCTTGAATTAAGGAAGCTATCAATTGAGGTTATTTCCACACTGCTACAACAGGATAAAATTCGTGGGAAAATATATTGGCTTTCACTTTTCGACACTTAAATTAAAACTATCAAAGTTTATTACCGACAATACTTCATCTCCTAGCTAGACACAAACACGTGCTCACTCAGAGATGACAGCATAAAGAGAGGTCGACGTGTATTCAAAAGATGAATCACCCTTCTTGCCCCTTAAGAAGTTGATTGGAGCAAACAATACAAACCAGTCTCCCAATTAGGACTGATACCCCAATTCATTATAACTTAGATTATACAGAAGATACAACCAAATAAAAGACCATCCCGATTCCAAAAGACATTTTAAGCGGTCGTAGCACGCAAAGTTTTGGTGGAAGCGCGGTTTTTAATTGTCTGCCAGTTCGGCGCTCTTTACGTGACTAATTGTACCCAAGTAATCAATGGTACAGAGCTAATGTTGGCATGGTTGTGGGTTGAAATAAGAAGTACTTGAATTCATTCTTTTCATATTTTATTGTTGGACATATATTGATACACTATTTGTCATTGTGCACAAAATAGAAAGATCGCATGCAGGCAGTACTTATGCAAACCTTAAACAGAGTCATCACAGAGCTATCGCAGAATCGCCACTGACTATCAGTAGAAAAATCTTGATTAAGCTCACAGATAAACAAAGACACAACACCAACAGTTTATAATGAATTCTGATGGATTTGTCTCCGCCTTCACTCCGGTAGGAAATTTCGTTTTCCCAAATGGAGCAATTAAAGAACGGGAATCATACAAGTGGAATTCTTTTTCGCCTCCAGCGTTATGGCACATCTGGAACAACTACACGAGTAACTTTAGTGTAAATGGTGAGTGTGTCAGCGAACGAGCATCTAAGGGCATCCCAGTTTCCTGGCCTTGGTCGCTGTATCCTCCCTACATAAGCCAAGACTATTCAAGCGCGTTGCTACATCACCCAAGTTGCAGCCAGTTTCTAGGACTAGCTCCTTGTCCTGAAGACGAAAAGCCCTCGCAGTCGTACATTGGACTGATCGGACAAGCCATACTGAATTCTCCAGAAAAGAAACTCATCCTAAGTGAGATATACAACTACATTCAGACACAATACCCGTATTTTCGCAAGCGAGGAACCGGTTGGCGCAACAGTATCAGACACAACTTGTCACTCAACGACTGTTTTATCAAAACTGGTCGCAGTCCAAATGGTAAAGGACACTTTTGGGCAATAAGTCCTCTATACTATGATGACTTTGCCAGAGGTGTCATTCGAAGGCGAACGTCTCGACGAGCTTCCAAGTCGTCTCGAAATCGAGTTTCCGAAGAAATCAAAGAAATAATCCAGGTTCCGAAGGTAAGGAACACGCCAGTTGACGACAAACTGTCTCAGCCAATTCAAGATTTCAGGGGGATGGTTAAAAAAGAAATTTTGGATGCTAAAATTGAGCACACAGATTCTGAAAATGTTGTAAAGGCAGAAAAACGTAAAGCTTATGATGTTGAAAGTCTCTTGGCCCCGGAACCTATTTCAAAGGAGCTATCGCGTATTCGCTCTTCCCCCGAATCCAAACACAAAAACGAGCAAGAAATAGTTTCCGTCTTAAAGAAAACGGAATTCCTATCTCCTCATTGCCATCTGTGATCGACCATTTATCCTCAAGATTTCATCATTACCATTAAAACAAAGTATAAACTTTGACAAGAAATATTACATAATTAATACGATGACTTCCTTTAAAAAACAATTTGTAGCAAACAATGCTTTCAAAACGGTAGGAACACTGATCATGGTTACACTCGCTGTGAAAAGTTTTCCCGTCGGAAACTATTAAAATATAGGCTGAAAAAAAACAACTTTAGATTCTAAATGAATATTCCAACTGCTTGATGAATATTTTAGCTATATATTATAAAAAAACCTATTTGACAAAACTGAAACAAACAAACTAACGAGAAAGGGAAATTAAGATTTTGGCGTGGTTTTTAACAGTCAAGAGCTCTCAGATATTGTCTCTTGGGCGAAGAAATCCTTCTTCGGACACGAAACTGTTAGGAGTCAGTCTTTCTATTGTTTTGTTTGTTTGTGAACATAATTTTAGAAAAGAATAGATGTTGATAATCCGATTAAACAACTAATGTTTCTGGGGTTTCAATTGATTTAAAAAAAGCAAAAATTTGTTCGGAATAAAACCCATTAGATCAGAGTAAACACCTTGCGCCAGTCTGTCTTGTTTTGAGAGTAACACAGTCAGTTTACAATTAGATCTTGCCACGATAAAAATGACCTTCTTTAGTTGTTTTGCTCCTTTCAACAAAGTCTATTGTTTTTTTCACATTTATTTTTAAAAGAGTCACATTTAAGTCTAGAATAACTAAAAGTTTATATATTCTGCATAATGTCTTAATATTTTTAGACTACTCGGCTATGAATAGTGATGTCTCCGCAACGATTTTGGTCATGTTTCAAAGACTAAACATTTTATTACCTTTGCTAAATCCCTTTTATTAAAATTGTTTAAAGTACAATGTAAGTTTGTACTGCAATAATGATCCAAACAAACACTGCTATAGGTGACCGGAACTCGTTTTCTATCAATCGATAAAATAGCAAATTGTCTGCGAAAAACATTCAAATGTTTTTAATCTATTTGAAAACGTTTATGATTTTTTAAAATTAAGTTGAATGGATAAACAAATGAAAATGAAGAGAAATGGGTTTATTGTATGAACAATGGTGTTTTACGGGAAACTAAAACATTCGTCGTTTCCATATCTTTATTAGTGAAGACATGAAAAGGTATTTATCAAATGTCCCGGATAAACGCGCGCATCCTAAAAAAAAATTTATCGCTTGTTTCTGCAAAAATATGGCAGCTCCAGGTTTTTTTAGAGGTTTCAGACGACGATTTGTTAAAATTTCCGAAAGAAAATAACATTTGTCTGTAGTTCAGTTGAACTTTTATCCAGTTTTAGTGTTACGTAACCTTTTCAGCGTATTCTTGTAAGAATATTGATATGTTTGCATTGAAATAAAATGTTAAAAATTAAACTTTTGTTTTCAGTTTATTCTAAAAACAACATTTTCAGTACTATATATAATGAACCAGAACATAATGCTGATGAATATCTGGGGGAGTTCCGATAAAAACCCATACTAACGAATAAAACTGTTATCTTAGACAAAATATTTATTCTAGTTGCATGTGCAATAAATAACTCGAATGAAGCAATTAACATTCCGTCGCTGTACTTAGAAATTATTTGTGTTAATTATTAACACTGTTATTAAAATGTTTATTTTGAAAATTGACTTTACCATACAAAAATATTAATTCTTCCGGTTTGACACTATTATAATGAATTTACAGATTTAGATCTTTTAAATGTTGAGTACACATAGAACGATGATAAGCCAATCACATGGCGGGCGTGGGCGGACGTGGTTGGCGCAGTTGGTAAGATCTCCGCTTTCCAACCATAAGGTCCACAGTTCGATCCGGGCGTTTTGCCGAGATTTGAATATTTGTGTGACCTTTTCCGCCTAAGCCGACTCAGCTTTCCATCCTTCTGGGGTAGGTAAATGAGTACCAGCATCTGCTGGGAGCTAACCTGCGATGGATTAGTATCCCTTCCAGGATGGGAAGGAAGGGGGGGGTGTCAAAGACTCTCATCCGCTTAACACTACAACAAACGGGAGATAAGCGCCGGCTCCGTGGGCCACTAGGCTCGTAAAGGATTTAGCATTACACATAGAGCGATGATAAGACAATCACATGACATCTGGAGCGCATATAGTTTACATGTGGGCCGAGTAGCATCATATACAGCCCAGCTACGAGGGCAACAAATAGACTGTATGCCCGATAAAAGTCATGTCATCATTATTATCAGTACACAAAGCCAAATCGTCCCGAACATTTAACGTTCTTTGCAGGTAGAGAAACTAAGGCAGCGTTTACACGTAGACGGCTATATTTTTATAAACGCTTCTCGTTTATGTATCGTTTTCGACCGTTTACGCGTAAAAGCATAGCTGGCGTTCTCGAAAATAGCCGGCTAAATTCATTGTTTTCGGCATTTATGAGTAAACACTTGGCCTAAGCGGATAAAAAAGTGTACGTTTACAAAAATAGCCGGCTACGTGTAAACGCTGCCTTAGACTGAAAACAGTTTGTTAACTTGTCGATATGCAGTCGCTAATAATTAGTTATCCGTGATGCCGAGGCCGAGGAGAGTCAGTCAGGCCAATTCCGACCAATCAAATGTTAAATTGCATCGAGCGACCCACGTGTGCTTAATCCGCGTTGCCAAGGAGTCGGTCACACGTTTAATTTTGACCAAACACAAGTAAAATCGCACGAAGAACTCACGAAGTGCGTTAGTGTGCGGTTTCTGCAAGTTCAGTATGTTGTCGACAAGATCAATTGAGTGTTCTTTGGTCAAAATAAATCAACGCAAGACATGGACTTCTTGTTGCAGTTTCCTTCACATAAAAGCAACTTGCAGCAAAAAAGGCAGTAGACACATGTACGCTTTGCCGCGGCGTACCTTTTGTTATAACAAAAAAAAATTTTGTTAAAACAAAAAAATATATAATTTTCAAAGACCTGACAATTCGAAAGAATGATAAAAAAAGTAGATTTGCTTTAAAAGCGAAACGACAACAAGCGCCCACAAAAAAATCCCGGCAAAAACCGGCACTGAAATGGTATCCTCGCGATCTTATTGGATGAACGAGGTAAGACACCACCACCGCCGCCAATCAAAATGAGGACAGCAAGTACATCTGCAGGAACGATTTGGAGCGGACAGTTCATTATATGACCACGTCAGGCCCGTACGCACTCGGATGCGCGGGGTGTGCACGCACAATCCCAACGGCCGTAAATGTCCACAATTTAAGTCCACTTGATTATAAAAAAATGAATAGAAAATAAAGTTTACGATAGAAAATGATTATCAAAGCATATTTAGAAGCACTTTATTTACTTTTAAAAGAATCTCAATAATAAAT
>JAOBAY020034258.1:0-14158 GCA_025331085.2 Zoanthus sociatus
CGAAGTGTTTTTAAAAAAAAGCATCCTAAGGAACAGTTGCTTGCCTGGATTGCAGTTTACCTCGTCGGACTCGACGCGGAATCTTGAGCAAGATTTTGAACGAACGCACTTCCCTAATTTTCAATTACTTCTAGTAGTAATTGCTTATGCTACGTATTAATGTAACAAGACACTTGCTGACTGCCTCCTCAGCAAACATCTGTTTTGTTTTCCTCAAGTCTCGGGAAACAAAACATATATTTTTTATGCTCCAGAACAAACAAAATGTTGCTGTTATTTATGAACAGTCATGATTTTGGTTTTATTTTTTATTTTATTTTAAAGAAAAACAAAAACATTTTTTTAAAAGAGTTTTATCGGGGTCCATTTGGGGGTCCAGATGCGGGTGCAAATGGGGTTCCATTTTGGCATCCAGATTTGGGGGTCCAGATTTTGTAGTCCTCCGAGTTTAGTATTTTTGATATAAAACATAAATCCACGACTTGATCATTTTCCCATGGCGGCGAGACAAAAAAAAAGTTTCAAAACCATAAAAGAAACTTTTTTTTCTAGCCTACATTACCTATGCACTGCGCAGATAGCGGCTGAAAGAGTGCTTAGATTGACATACTTACATAAACTAAACTTGTGAAATGTTTATGTAATTATTATTTCCTGCTTTTTCCAATTTTCGAAATGAGAAAACAATTGAAAGAACTCAGTTCCTGTCTATTGCTATGGTACTTTAAAATCTGTTCAATTATTTAAAGACGATCTGAAAAATAATTGTACTCTCCTTCATGTCTTTCCATATATAACTTTTCAATTAAATACCTTAGCGAGAGTCGATTCAAGGATGTCACTAGCATTTTGGTACACACAATACATGCGATCAGAAGTTCAAATAAAGTGTTCAAAAGTGTTATACGCCAAAACGTATTTCACAGTTTAATGAAAAACACTCTACGTGGGTTCACTCTAACACTAACTTACTCTTTTTCCTTTAGAGTAACAGTACAAATACAATGAATGTCGAAAATAGAACAGTACTGTCACTATAACAAAATAGTGTACTCGCAGCACTCATTTTCTATTAAAAATAAACAGTTCATAGGCTTGTAAAGTTGTTCTTTGTAAGATTTTACTTGTTCTCTCGTTCAGTAATTTGTTGATAACGCACAGATGATAGTTTTAATGACATGAGTTCCGAAAATTGTTGTTGTCGGAAGTAACAACTAAAAACGTACTCAATCTAAAGCAGGAACTTGTCTTTTGCTGTAGGCTTTAATATCATTTTGTATGGAATAGCTTTGTATTTCCTTCTTTTTGCTGCCTATCTTGGCCAAGTCCTGATATATATTGTCTGAAAAAGAAATAATTCACCATCAATGTGAGCTCTAGACTACGAGCAGTCCTATTTTCCCTCTTTTATAATTCGTACAGGCCGGTTAATCAAGATGGCGCACAAAAACTGCGCTAAGACAAAAATGTATCAAGCAAGGGGGTGGGGGGTGGGGTGCTTGTTATTCTTTTGTCTTCGCCCCAGTTTTCGCGCATTCAATAGTTTACCTGCTTGTACGAACTATAAAAGAGGAAAAATAGGGATTGCTTGTTGTCTATGTGAGCTCCCACCTCTAACCCCAGGCATTAGATGGAGCTTAAACTTTTTGGGTTTCTTAGCACATGCTAATAGCGCAATGAAGGGGGTGTTTCAGCTCTACTAATCGCAACCATGCAGAGGCATTGGCCAGTCGTGCTATAAATTAGTCTTTAGCCTTCCTTGGTCTCCTGTGCCCTTTCTAACCAAAGCCAACGTCACGGTCATCAAACTCGTTCCCAGGCTCAATTCACTGACGTCATCATGCTACGTCAGTGAAATGAGCCTGGGTACGAGGTTGCACGGTAATCTGGTACTTTATATCACGCGGGATGAATCCGAAATGGCGGCGCAAAACTAGCTCAAAGGCTCTTCTTCGACATTTTGGCAAAACTGTTTTAACGCCCGGCTCACCGGAGCACAACTTATATACCTTATCCCTGTCTAATTCCCCCTATGTGCCCGAGGTTGGGGCGTTATGGCGAGGTTTTCATTGTCTGGCACATGGTACATGGTGCATAAGTGACACGGCGAAACGCAAAAGCTGTCGATAGCAGTGCTTTTGAAAATTACAGAATGCCGCGCTTTCAGCCGTCGGTTTCTTAAACGTTTACGCCAACAAGATTACAGATTGGATAACGCTATCGCAAATACAATAGAAAGAAAGAAAGAAAGAAAGAGTCGCACTTATCACCGCCTCAAAGTACAGAGGCAGCGCAGCTCAACGAGGTCGGACCGAAAGCATATATAATATAATAGGGGCGGAAGACCAATAATTTACTCTATTGTCGCTATGTGGAGTTGATGTAATTCTGTAATTTTCCGGCAATGAAAGCTTTATTTACAAACGTAGCCAACTGTGCACTCGTATACTTCTTATAAATATTGTGCATGGATGACATTCGCTATACAATTTAATATTGAAACAGGTCAATGTGTGTGCGTCATGTCTGATTAGGCACTTCAACCAATGGTAAATATCCACCACTTTCACTTACAATGAGATGAATATATCAAACGAACTGAGTAACTAGCGAACCAAAGAGCAACTTTATATTTGTGACATTTTGAAATCGAAGCGAAACGGGAAGCCATTTTGTTTTTCTTGTGCTGCTCGGAGGTGAATAACACTTGGCTAATCACCTCCGAGCTAGCAATCAGCGTGCACGAAAAGTACTATTCACTTGTGTGGTATATACTAATTTTAGCTAATTAGCGACTTTGCAATATTTGCAATCAGACATGGCTGCCTTTGTTTCCATGAAGAAAAATATTTCATGTTCAATATATATGGCTTTATAACTATCAGTCTTAATACTGGACTGGCTATCAGCGCATTAACTCGAGATTGCGTTACTAGTAGCATGTATCTCTTCTTTTTTTCAGTCACTTTATGCTACTTCAAAGATGGCTGAGTTATTTTTGTGCATGCGGAAAAGTTTTTAGTTATAAATTTTTGTTGGAGTGTTTCGTTTGTAAACTTTACATTATAGGGTTCAATCTTATTCCATTATCTTTCTACCTATACAAAAGTTTCGAACTAGGGCCATATTATTCCTTCTTTGTTTATTTTTTAAAGTTACTTTGCAATGTGCCCAGTAAATCTACTATTGTCCCAAATAATACACTTATTCATCTGATACCTTATTATATAGGAAATTAACGCTTCATGAAACTCGCGTTAATTTCAGTCTCGTTAATTTTAGTGAGTGTTAATTTCCGTGCCCTTAATTTAGTGGAGCGTTAACTTCCACGACGTTAATTGCCATTATTTTTGTCCCAAAGTTTTCATACACTCCAAACATTTTTGACAACTAGGTAACAGTAACTTTTTATTTTGTGCACTACTTTCTCACATTTTAAACAGTAAATCGTTTACAATGTTTCTGCTTCTTCGTCACTGTCGCTGTCAGAAACATACACATCTGCTTCTTGGATTTCGGATAAGATGGATTTTGAGTCGTCAACCTTATCTTTCTCGATGGAATATGAAACTTTTTTTGTTCTTTCATTTAAAATTGCCAGACTCCTTGCATCACATTTTGTTACCTTGATAACAGTGTGTCACAGTAAATTTTTTCCTATTGTCTCTACAAGTTCTGTTTCTTCGTTTGGTCGCTTTAATTTCCTTCACTTTGAAATTTTAGCACCTCTTTCGCGTTAATTTCCTTTATTGGAAAGTAATTTTTCCTTCACTTCCCGTTAATTTAAGTCGCGTTAATTTTCAATACCTTAATTAACACGAGCGTTAATTTCCTATAATAAGGTATAACTAAAGTTCCTGGTACGATTAGTTTCAACTATTGCACACGAAATACACCAACAATACTGTAGAAGAATGACCAAAAAATTCAAGCCGCTCTCAGAAATAAGAACAAATTGAGGGCAGCCAAAAAACTAAAATAAATGAGCCTCTGTGAAATTTACTGGTTGTTATAAAAAAAGGCGTGTATAGGCTTCAGCAAACCGGGGTACATAGTTGCTTGGAAAATGGATAAGCGCTCGAAACTTCTGCCTGGTTCACTTAATTGGTTTTAAATGTTTTCCTTTTGCATTCAGACTCATCATTTAAAACTATAAATCATTCCTGGCATATTCGTGAAGAAAAATTAAGTTAAATATTATGTTGAGCTATTCTTTTAAAAAAAAGTTTTTAGTTTTGTGTGTTTCAAAAACTAACCGACAGCCTAATGTTTGATTGTTTCTCTTCTCTGCGCACGGGCAAGACACACAAGCTTTCTAGCGTGAAGCGCGCGAGGAAATCTGGGAACGGGATTACGTAATCACACTGAACCACAGTTGCAATTACCGAAACAACAGGTACTTGAATGAATGGTCACAAGTGAATAATTTCTAAATAAAAACACCCGGAAAACACTATATTGTCATGACTAAATACGTATTTCCTCTTTTGAACAGGAAAAGGAGATTAAACGGTTGTTCCGTGCAAAAAAGGAGCTGACGCGATGGTTTCCAATAGTGACGGAAATAAATAAACTGATGGGAAACAAAATATTACTCAATTACTCTCAGTGTATGGCCGCGGGGATTGTCTTTTTATCCTTCAGAAAAATTACATATGTGATAATTCGATAATTCTGTTGACAAAGTGATCAAAACGTTCAATCTTAATTAGTTCCATGATTTGTTTTCAAAAAGATTCTTCAATTTTGTAAATGAAAAAGGGACAAACTTTAACATTTTATTTATAAATTGCCTTTCAGTACATGAAAGCTAACAATGAAAAAAAAAATGTTACTCCTCAGTTAAAAATAAAACAACCGATTTATTTAAAAACCATTCCGGCTAAATCAATATTCAAGTAAAGGGTTCGGGAGGCCAAAAACAACATGGCGGAGAATAAGTGAAAAGGAAAAAGAAACAGGTCAAAGTGCAGAAAAATTGTAGAGGTCTTATGCGGAACATAGCGCGAAAAGGCGAGATAAAATGTTTTATAGATTGCTCGGTTTGGCTTTTAGTTTTTTATGCGAATGCACGACCTAAAAACGTAATAAATTCTTCAAATATAACCGTTATGTATTTTGTTTGATAAACTGAAGTGTGCGCTCAATTTTGTACAAAAAACGGGTTGAAAATTAGTCAAAAGGCTTTGTAATAAAGTGTTACGATGTTCCAGAAACCTCATTATTTTACAACTTCGGTAATGGCGTGCTTACTTTATTTTTTGCCTTGTGTAGTAGCTGGCGTCCCGTCTCGTTTGAAACAAGCAAAATAAAAACGTGTTAGGACCCTCCATCCCTTTTCCCAAACCTTTTATTTTTTGCTCTGCTATAATCTTTCTTGGCGTGCGAACCCAGTAGTCACAAGATCTGTCTGGTTCAAAAATATTGGAGCTTATACCTCCTGCATAGGCAACAACCAAGAGGTTGTCAATATTGGTCAACTATACGCGCGAACACCTAACGCCAGCTTACTTACTCGCAATACCTAATAATTTCGTTATTTTCCAAGTATTCGCTAACGTTTCTAGTCGATTTACTATCATCGTCCTAAGGCAACTTTATCCCGTAACGCAAATGCAAGACAAACACTGGGACTGCGGCTGCACACCAACGGAAGAATATCATCTGATCACGAGATTTATGAGGTGTAAAATATTTGGGTTGCTTCACCGCCATGTGATAAGATCTAGGTCATGATGCATGCTTAAAGGAATAGGATCAACTTGATTGATCATTTTATCAACGTATGTTTAAAAGAAACTCAACCAAAGCCTATTCATAGTAGTTTGACGCCGAGCTATCATGATCAGCCAATCAAGTTAGTCTAGACTCAGAAACACGCATGCTTCAGGCCCGTACGCAGGCGGCGGGGGAGGGGGGGGAAGGGAATGCGTTGGGGCTCCCCCCCAACGATCGTAATGGTCCACTTGATTATAGAGCTAATGATTAAAAAATAAAGTTTACGATGGAAAATGATTATCAAAGCATATTTAGAAGCACTTTTATTTATCTGTAAAACTATCTCAATAATAAATTAGAATAACTCTAATTTACCAGTCCAGCAAAATTATCCTAAGCCCAGGGTTATTTCTACACAAAACTTTATTATTTTTATTCCGTCCTGAAAATATGAAAGCTGTGATATTTGGCCCCAAAACATTTTGTACGCATTCCCCCCCTTCCTCCCCCCAGCAAAAATCCTGCGTACGTGTACGGGCCTGTGATTCATGCATGTGGATGATATCAGTAATCATAGGATGGGATCTTGTTGTCATAAGTATAAATAGAAATTATGTTTGTTCTCAGTAAAAAAGTGCAATAAACTTTCATTTCAACTCAACTTGAGAAACATTGAAATCCAAGTACAGTTTATACAACGTCTGTACGATTCATATAAAATTCCTTTCTCAATAAGCTGATTGCAAGTAAAAGAATGAAAAATCGCTTCATATGCATGACAACTGGGATGTTTTAGAAAACCATTAAAACACAAAATATGCGACAATTTTGTATTTTGAAAATACTAACAAGTAGATAAGAACCATGACTGCTTTCCTTGCAATTTATGAACTATCCCGAGGCGAGTCATCAAAAGAAAAAGTGTGGGATTACATTAACTAAAAAGTGTGGGATTACATTAACTAAAAATGTTATAAACATTCGCGCAATATTGATATTCGTCTTCTAGAATATATTAGGAAGACACGATCCAACACGCTCGAACGTCAAACGGATATAGTGTGTGCGGAAAACTTTATTTTATTCATTTAATTTCTAGTTCGCAAAACACAAGAGAAGTTTATTGTCACAGATCCGGACCACCGACCCGCCGCAATAATCCCATAGCCGGCTCACTCAATTGATTTACCGGCAGCATGGCAACTACGTATATTATCACGTACAGGGCATCCGGCCCCAGGAATATACCATAATAGAGTTTACTATAGTAGAATATTGCTATCCGGCCCAAGGAATATACTAATTTAGCGTTTATTATTGTGGAATATTGCTATCCCTGTATTTTACCATATCAGTAGGTGTTTACCTCAAAGATAGAAAAATTACGCGATTTTCAGTTGCGCAAATAAATAAAGGTTTGTATTAAAGTTTTGTTAATATTATTATTAAGGTGGTTTCGTCAGAATAGTCCGAGTCATTAACATATGATTTATTCGTCCTTGAGATGTAAGTCGACAACAAGAACTACATGAGAGTTCATTCACTGCAGTGCCTTAGCTGCGCAAAATTGTTTTTTTGGGGGGCGACATTAGCCGAGAAACACCGAAAGTGCAAGCTCCCTTTAACTTTAAGTGAGCGCCGAAGGCGCAAACTAGATCTAGGGGGAGGAGAAGAGGGATAGGGGGATGGGGAAGAAGTCTCGGGAAAAATTCTAGAAATTTTTTTTAAAGTTTTATTTAATCGCCGCCTGGTTAGCCTAATTGGTAAGGTACCAGTCCATCGTGCGGGAGGCTTGGGTTCGATTCACCGCCGGACCAATACTCAGGAGAAAGTACTGCCTTTGCTCTAACATCTGCGAACGGTTAGACTTTCGCGTCTTCTCGGATCTTCCCGGATAAGGACGTTAAACCGTAGGTCCAGTCTCTCAACACTCTATCGAGGGACTTAAAAGAACCCACACATTTGCAGTTGTGGTCTGTCTTCATCATTGAAGGCATTTAAGGTTATTAACATATGTGAGCCGCTGTTGCGGATTATCTAAGACCCTCAACTGTTGAAAATTGTATTTATTTGTGATGCGCATTCGATCATATCCATATGAAAAATGCGCAATATAAATATTAAATATTATATTATTAATATTATTCCTGAAAGTTAACGGTGCTTTACAATTACACCATCTCGTATTTGAAATATCAATTAAAGTGATATCAGTACTTTTCCCCTCCATAATTATTAAAAGCCCTCCCCTAGCTACGACACCAATGCAGCAAAAATCTTCACTAATAATCTTTTTGTTGTATTACAGGAAAGTGGTGGCTAACAAATACGAAATCAACGTTTTAGCGGCTTCAAGCCGCCTAGGCGCCAATTTATGCAAATAGAAAGAATTTCGCGTTTTGTCGCATAAAAACGTTAAACCGTAGGTCCCCGGAGACATATCTTTGTTTATGTGTGCGTGTTTGTTATATGAAAGGTCTCCGTCCAACTTAGAGTGGTATAAAGACGGTGTCCCAAATTAGTAGGCCTTTGGCCGGCTAAATAAATTCGACACTTAAATAAAGTCATTATTATCATTATTATTATTATCATTATTATTATCAAATGTTTACAGAGCATGCGTAACTGGATTTAAAATTACCACATTGTCCCGTCTCACGAGTTCATGCAATTTTTATTAATCCAGTTCCTAATCTAATAGAATAGCGTTTAGGACTCTTACTCTTACTCTTACGTTTATTAACGTGTAATATCGAATGGATTTTTAAAGGTAGAGACTTGATATTTAAAAATATCAACGTTTTATGTGGTTCAAATTGAACTCGAAAAGAAAATAATACTTCTTGTTCTAAGATTATTAAAGGTTTGCTGTTTAATAGAAAACTAAGATTGTTTGCTGTAGACAAACAAGTATAGTTTTCGGTTTTCAGGTTCGGAATATTTTTTTTGATAGTCTTTAATGTTTTTTATGGTTTTTCGATAAAATAACACAATTGTTTATACAACAACAAACAGGGCAGAGAAATAATGCCTGGCACACAAAATCTCTCCATTATCCAGTTTTTCTTTATTTAGCTTGCGTGTACAGCCGTCTTTCATCGCTCCCTTTTTTTTTGGGAGTTAGTTGAGCTTATATAAATCTTGCTTGCTCAGTCAGGTAGTGATTGTCTCAAGTTCACACAAGTTTTTCGGGTTTTAAAAGGAAAACAAAACAAACGGCGGTTATAAACATAGTCAATAGACAACTTTTTCAAAGATGTATGTTGCAGCATACGAAACGTTAAGTTTTACAATTATATAATTTTTTGAAAAAGTTGTCTATTGACTATGTTTATAATCGCCGTTTGTTTTGTTTTCCTTTTAAAATTATGGTGGCCAAGAAACAAAAATATTTTCGGGTTTTATACAAGATTTTTGTCAAAATCAATTATTCAAAAAGATTGTCTTGTTTATGTGCTTGACTGTACAGAACTTCCACTGGAGAACTAATTCCTTCCCTATTCTCCCCTCGCTCCCCCTCCCCCACAGGTAACCACCCCGTCATCTCGTCAAATCACAAGCTTCCCAACCTGGAAGTTAGAGAATTATGAATTATGATCTTTACATGTATAATATCTACAACATTACATACCCGCATTTAGCATTATGCTAGTCGAGGCGGGCAGTAATTAAAAATAAAGGCAAACGCAGGAGGCGTTTTAATGAGATTTTTTGCAACCGCTGTTCTTGAAGAACGATTGCAAAAAATTCCTCTAAAACATCTCAAATTGTGCCCAAAATACACACAAGAGACAAACAAAGGTGAACTAAAGGTAGGTGAACTTGTGAGGGGAATTTTTATATTTTTAAAGACCAAAATGACTAACTTCCAGCCTGGGAAACCTGTGGTCGGACGAGAAAAGCTGGTTTAGAGTCAACTGTTCAAGATGGCGCCCGGAGATTCTTGGTAAGATGATGTTTACTTTATTTATATTAGTCAGCTTCATTTCATGCCGAAATACGAAGCGCTTGTTTGCTCGACATAATAGGAAATTTTTTTTTAACGTTAAACTGCAGTCTAACTCAGGAAATGTTCTATTCTTTGAACATAGAATAGTATTAAACTTGCACAGTGATTTAGAGCTAGACTTTTATACAGGAAGCACATGACAGTGTTCGTTACAGTGTTGCGTAAAATAGAATTAAAGGTTTCTCGTCGTTTTTTAAATAGCTTTTTATTCTTTATTTTGTTAATTCCTAACATTGCTAGTAAACTGGTTGTTCACGTTACTATTTCAAACCTCTCAACTTTGAAATTTGTCGTGGAGTTAAAATGGATTTAGATCTAGAACGGTTTGGGGACATGCTCTCAGAATATTTTTCATTTTTAGAGGCCCAGAATCACTGATTTCAGCATTCTGATAGGAGTTTCAATAGTTAAACATTCACTTTTACATAGCTGTCTACTCCCACAACCCAGAAACCTGGAGATTTTATTTGAAACATAGCAAATGTATGAAAAAACAGCAAAATGAAAAGCCTAGAGAATACACTAAACATATAACAACTTAGTAAAAGTCTTTCTGAGAGATTTGCTGTGAAACCAGGAGATTCCTGGTTTATCCAGGAGAGTTGACAGACCTGCGTACGTATGGCCTTAAAATATTGTTAATTTTTTATTCTTTATTACAATTGTTTTATTACAAATTCACTCCACTATATAAGAAATTATAAATAGGAATAAAGAAAAAAAGAAAAGTTGTGGAGAAGGAGACAGCCAAAAGTGAAAATGCACCATGTGCCCAATAATTCAGGTGTTTATTAACCAATGAAAAAAGTTTTTATAACAGATATTTTTTGTGAAGCTGGTTGTATTTGCGAGTACAGTATGTGATATTTTAGCACTTTTTAAGACCTTCACTGTTTATTTAATATTTACTCTTTTCCAAATTTAAAAAGCTTATTGTTTGAGATTTACACACAGCTGCTTGAGAGAGAGAGGGTGAAATTGGATGCGTTGAGTTGAGAGGTTTGGTATCTAAACAGCATATATGCGCTAGACTTTTTTTTAATAAGAATGCAGTTTATAAGAATCATGAGGCTCAGATTTTGGACATTTTAATAATCTTTTAAGATCATACTCAGGCTTAATCACTCAGACTGCTTAATTTTTTTAAATTTATGATAAATAAATACCAAGGATTATAAACCTGGATCAAAATTGGATTGATTGATTGATTGATATGTTCTGTGTAAAATAATTCAAGATTTAAAAACAACTGACTACATATTATGGTGACCTTCCAACTCTAATAGTTTGACCGTGAGACTCACGTTTTTTGCTCTTTATTATATTTTAAGTATTTTTCATACATTTTAAAAATCCACTTATATGTTACTTTCTACATTTTCTTGCCATTTTAGGGGCATTTGAACCATTTTCATATCATTTTCTTTCTTTACAAAATACTTTTCTCACAGACCAAGAGTCTTGGGCAAGCCTGGCTTTTGGTTACCTTGTACTGATGTGCTGCGAAATGCTTCTTATGTGTTGCATGCATCAATCTGTTCAACTGTAAATTGCTAAAGTAAACTATTTTTGATATTATTGTTGTAATAGCCGTGTAGTTTTTCTTTCTAACATTTCCTAAATCTCAAGGTTTGAAACCCAGATCTTGAGGTTTTTCTAGGACAGGGCTCGAAATTAAGAAAATTTCATGGTCACATTTTTGTCATGGTTGTAAAATTTTAGTTGCAAAATGAAAAACAGTTAATCACAAAATTTCGACCATTGTTGAACTTTTAGTTGCAAAAGGAAATATTTAGACGCGATTACGACTGTATCAGTTGCAATTTTGAGCTGTGTAGGAAGATTTTGAAACTGCAAGGGTTGGGGGTTGTGGAGGTTGGAAGGCCTGATATGTTGACAGCAATCATATTATATAAGTATGCTAGTAAAATATGATAATCATAGGTCTTAATTTGATAATTATAAATAAAAGATCAGTATAAATAAGATTATAATAGTACCTTCATGTATTAATTGGTTTTTACAAGGCTGAGTGATTACAAGGGAGTGGAACAAAATGGACAAGACATTATGGAGAAGATTAACCAACGGAATCAGCTTAGAAATACCGGAGGGAACTACTCAAGGGTAAAGGATAAAAATTAATTATTAACTTGTTAAAATTAAACTTATTTATTTTTTAAATTTATTTTTAAGACATAGTAAAAGTGCAGTGCTTGTGTGATGTGGCTATGAAGATCAACGTAAGATATGGGTAGCACAAATGTATTTGTAGCACATATGGCCACATCTGTAGCAGGCTTTACCCTTTAAATCTACCATAAAATGGTGAGCCTGAATGATAGCAGCCATAGACAGCAGTGTTGGCCTTTTGAGGCATTATCAGCTTGGCATAGCTAGCAAACTGGTTCAGATTCCCAAAGAGACAGTTGATTTCACATGTAGTGTATGTGCCACTTATTGCGCTGGTTACTGGATGTTCTGTCTACAAACAGGCCTTTTCATTTGACACATGCATTTGCACGTGCACACGTAGGTACATTCATGAACTGACTTATGGGTGCTTTTAATTGTACATGTGAAATCCAAAATTAGATCAAATTTGCACAACATGAAATTGAAAATTTGTTGTTAGTGCTTTGTGCAGAGATGTGGCAAAAATGATGGCAAAATATTTTTGCTTTATTTCAAAGATGGTACCTCAGGGGTTATATGGAAGTGTTCGACATATTTTGGAAAATGCTAAAATGGAATCCAAAGGGGTGAGATTCCTGTATCAATTTCTCTTTGTGTTGGGTATGGACATTTTCTGGAACTATACAATACAGTTACAAATTAAATTAAATTTTTTCAGCCTTTTAACAATCATGACAAAAATGAGAGATTAGTTATTGTTTACCCCATACTCTTCTAGCATTAGCATCTTGTACTTCACTAAAATTAATTAATTTCCACACAAATCTGACGATCAATACATTAATTTTTTGATAGCACATATGGAGAAAAATTTTGGTCTATTCTTTTTAAGAATTTAAGTTTATGTTTTTGTGAAATTAAGGATTAATTTTTATAACAAGAAGTTCTGCATGATGATTTTGACAATTTTATTAATGCTTGCTTTAAACAATAATAATTTTTTTTCCTTCTCATGTGGTAGTTTGGGGGTCTAAAAAATAACCTTTAGTTAAATATAAAGCTAAAGCTAAATCCTTTACGAGCCTAGTGGCCTATGGAGCCAGCACTTTATCTCTGGTTTCTGTAGTGTTAAGCAGATGAGAGTCTTTGACTCCCCCTGGACGGGACACTAATCCATTGCAGGTAGCTCCCAGCAGATGCTGGTACCGTATTTTCCGGACTATAACCCGCACCGCAGATAACCCGCACCGCCGTATTTTTATCACCAAAAGAAACAAAAGTTAACAGATTACCCGCACCGACGTATAACCCGCAGCCATATCACATTCATTTCTTTCACATTTTACTGTTAAAGCATCATAAAACAATTTATTTACGAAATGTAAACATATCAAACTGTAACAAATTTATTGTTCAAAGCTGTTGTGGTATAACATCATGAAAAGTGTAAAGGGAAAACATCGGTAAAGATCAAATTTTCAATCACACACTCCAGAGTTTCACAATTCAACTTGCTTTAGGTGACCCACATCATCAGTACGTTTACAAATATGCCAGTTAAAATTGAAGCATAAAAGTTGACTGTCACAAACAACAAAAGAATTCAGAGCAACGTCGTCACTTTTCTCAATTGATCACAACATGTGATTGCAAAAGGCAGGGTTGCTTGGCTATGCGTGGCTGCACATGCGTGACAATGTGCATATGCATGACAAGTCAACGTCTGGCAGCATTTTTTGTTCGTTTTCAGACAGTAAGGCCAATTTAAGTGGTAGCAGAAGGCAGAAAAAAACTGGGATGCTGACTGGATTAAACAAAGTTTAGATACCGTACAATCTAGCGAGCTACAAATTGTTCACAGACATAGATCAACTTCAGAATCTCACAGATAACCCGCACCAGTAGATTACCCACACCTTCTCAGCTACAAGGTAAAAATAACAGATAACCCGCGGTTTATAGTCCGGAAAATACAGTACTCATTTACCTACCTCGAAAGGATGGAAAGCTGAGTTGGCTTAGGTGGAAAAGTAGGTCACACAAATATGTGAATCTCGGCAAACTGCCGGGATCGAACTGGGGACCCCGTGGTTGGAAAGTAGAGATCTTTACTAACTGTGCCAACCATGTCCGCCCAGTTAAATATAAAGTCCAAGCTTTAATGCCACTACTACACAACTAATTACTAGAAGCATTTATAGCCAAGTATATTTTTAAACCAACTCAGCTTTCCATCCTTCCGGGGTAGGTAAATGAGTACCAGCATCTGCTGGGAGCTAACCTGCGATGGATTAG
>JAOBAY020034317.1:0-14155 GCA_025331085.2 Zoanthus sociatus
CGCTGACTGACACAAAATTCCACCGGTAACCACAACACTTAAGCCAACCCCTACCCTAACCCTAATCTTAGGCAAAATACCGCTGACTAATATAAAAAACCACCGGTAACCACAACACTAAAGCCTACCCCTACTCGAACCCTAATCTTTGGTAAAAAACCGCTGACTGACACAAAATTCCACCAGTAACCACAACACTAAAGCCAATCCCTACCCTAACCCTAACCTTAGGCAAAAAACCGCTGACTAATATAAAAAACCACCGGTAACCACAACACTAAAGCCAACCCCTACTCGAACCCTAATCTTTGGTAAAAAACCGCTGACTGACACAAAATTCCACCGGTAACCACAACACTTAAGCCAACCCCTACCCTAACCCTAATCTTAGGCAAAAACTCGCTGACTAATATAAAAAACCACCGGTAACCACAACACTAAAGCCAACCCCTACTCCAACCCTAATCTTTGGTAAAAAACCGCTGACTGACACAAAATTCCACCGGTAACCACAACACTAAAGCCAACCCCTGCCCTAACCCTAATCTTAGGCAAAAACCCGCTGGCTAATATAAAAAACCACCGGTAACCACAACACTAAAGCCAACCCCTACTCTAACCTTAATCTTTGGTAAAAAACCGCTGACTGACACAAAATTCCACCGGTAACCACAACCCTAAAGCCAACCCCTACCCTAACCCTAATCTTAGGCAAAAAACTGCTGACTGACACAAAAAGCAACCGGGAACCCAAACTCTAAAGCCAACCCCTACCCTAACCCTAATCTTAGGCAAAAACCCGCTGGCTAATACAAAAAACCACCGGTAACCACAACACTAAAGCCAACCAATACTCTAACCCTAATCTTTGGTAAAAACCCGCTGAGTGACACAAAATTCCACCGGTAACCACAGCCCTAAAGCCAACCCCTACCCTAACCCTAATCTTAGGCAAAAAACAGCTGACTAATATAAAAGACCACCGGTAACCACAACCCTAAAGCCAACCTCTACTCTAACCCTAAGCTTTGGTAAAAAACCGCTGACTGACACAAAATTCCACCGGTAACCACAACCCTAAAGCCAACCCCATACCCTAACCCTAATCTTAGGCAAAAAACCGCTGACTGACACAAAATTCCACCGGTAACCACAACACTAAAGCCAACCCCTACCCTAATCTTAGGCAAAATACCGCTGACTAATATAAAAAACCACCGGTAACCACAACCCTAAAGCCAACCCCTACTCTAACCCTAATCTTAGGCAAAAAAACTGCTAACTGACACAAAAAGCAACCGGTAACCCAAACTCTAAAGCCAACCCTACCCTAACCCTAACAGGCGAATCTTTTCTGACGTCATTGTTTACATATTGATTCATTAGCATACAACTCTAGGTAGCTAACAAACAATGATAAATAAGATTTGAGTCAAAGCTGCGGCCAAACGGTGCATGATAGTTGATGATAGTTGTTGAGAGTTGAAAAATTACTTCTCAAATTGTTGTCAATTCAAAACCTTTGTTCTCAAATAACGTAGACCAAACGGTTGTAAATCTAGTTTACTAAACAAGTGTGAAGTCCGAAAACTATATTCAAGTTCCTTGTAAATTCGAAAAGAAATTTTAAACTCTCAACGACTATCATCAACTATCATGCACCGCGTGGAAGTAGCTTTAAAACATGAAAATTTTGACGCCATTCAAGCAGTTTCTAAAAAGATATGGCTTTTCCAAAATACTCAAAACATTTCCAGTATAGATTAGAAGAACATTGTTTAGCATATCACTCTCATATTTTCAGAAGATGTTTCTTTAACAAAACACTCTCAATAAACAGAGCTTCAGTTTTTGTAGCCTTATTAGAAACTGCCGCGCATACGCTAATGAAGGGGAAAATGTCAATAGAAAGATCCGCCTGTACTAACCTTGAGCCTGAGGGAAAACTGACTCATATAACTTGACTTATGACTCATAATACAAGTAACAAGTGGCATTTCCACGGTATCCCATGAAAAACCATTGCATAACTAATTGGTTTTATTGCATAATAAATCCCATGGCTTAAAAAAACAACTAACAAATAATTTATCCCCGCATGGAGAACGAAGAACTAAAACCGCAGTTTGTGCTGACGTTTTAAGCTCTCACAACGTTGACCGACAACTTTGGCACCCTTTCGGAAACGTATGCTTACAGTTTTGGCGCCATTTCGAGAGTCTCTTGCAAGTAATGGCGGGAAAGCTGGGTGGAATACTACCCGTTGGATACCGCAGAATATGCAACGGCTTTCCAGGCCTCTGATTAATTGTATTTTTTAACGCATGGGATAAAAATGTATATATAACTAGAAGTAATCATATTTAGTGAAGTGCGTTGGGTTTTTCCTGAGAGCTCGAAATGCGAAATCGAAATGTAATCACTAGTTAATCTCTTAAATGCTCTGACAACAAACACGTAACACACAGGTGGGGTGAGGAAACTTTTGTAATTTCAAAATATCTATATCTTTTTCCGTCCGACAGAAAGCCGGTCTTACAACCAGCTTTAGTATATACCACACAAGTGAATAGTACTTCTCACGCTCGCTGATTGGCTAGCTGGGAGGTGATTAGCCAAGCACTATTCACCTCCGAGCAGCAGAAGAAAAACAAAATGGTTTCCCGTTTCGCTTCGGTTTCAAAAAGTCACAAATAAAGTTACTCTTTGATCCGCTAGTTATTCAGCTTGTGTGGGATATACTAAAACAATTATTCACCTCAGTGTCAGTGAAAGCGATAGATATTTACCTCGCCGCTTCACGGATCGTTAAATATCCACCACTAATTACTTACACTCCGGTAAATAATTGTTAATTAAAACTGTTAGAACTGTTCTTATACAACGTAAAACCATTGGACACGAGATCCGCGACTGCTATTTGCGCATCGGCATGTGACGCAGTAACAAAACGAGATGAATTATTCAAGATGGCGCAAAAAGTGCCATCTTGGCCAATTCTTTTGTTTTCTATGGTTTCCTCCATCTTGCTTTATGGTTACGTACTGAAGGAGACTAAAAATACCCGTGAATGACGTCATTCTCATCTAAAATGTAACTAAAAACAAAAGGTTGAATATTTAAACAATTTTGTTTAATGTTTTCAACTAGTTCTAAATTGAAAAGCTATCAGGTGATGCTTTCTGTTACAAATTACGTCCTCATTAGGCACTGACGTCATTCGCGGATATTATATTTCCAGTCTCCTTAGTGACGCGGCCATGAATCAAGATAGAAGAAACTCTCGAATTTTAAAATACGAAAAAAAGGACGAAAATCAAAAACGTTTTCGTAGAAATGCACAAATTTGTATACTAAATAGTTCAATACAAAAACAAGGCAAAGGTTTAGCTGCACTTTAAGAATGGTTTTTGCAAGTTTATGATGTTAAATATATGATCATGGAATATTTCACTTGCCTCTTACGTTTAGACTGGTTGTATCTTCGTGGCTGTGTTTATCCATTACTTCTACCTGGTCGCCTTTTGCTGGATGCTAATGGAGGGGATGTATCTTTATCTCGTGATTGTCAAGGTGTTTAACACTGCTATCAAAATGAAACCTTACTATCTGTTTACATGGGGTAAGTAATAATAGTTATTAAATTTTCAACCTCGAATATTGCATTTCTAGCGTTTTGATTGGTTCACTCAATGTCGGTTATCAGCTCATATACCGAATGACCATATATGGAAGCTAACAATGTAAAGTGTTGCCAAGCTGAAAAATGTCAAAATAAAATTTTGTTGTCATTTTCAAGTATCGAAGGGTTCAGAAAGTTCTTAGAATTTAATAAAACAATTATTCCATTCGCGCTTGTTGGATATGAGATGATTATAGCCAACTCATATCCAACGCGCCCTCTTGGAATAATTGTTAAGTAATATTCATAATAATAATACACTCAGTTATTATAGTAATATTCATAATAATAATACACTCAGTTAGGTCCTTAATAAATACAGCAAAAACACACAAATAAACAATCTTATTACATAGATATGAGTGTCACTATAAGATAAGCCTCTCGTAGATGTCATATGAAACTACATCCGGGATACGAGTGACATATTTTTCATATCCTCACTAGTGAAGATATCGCTGACGTCATTCCTTTGTTTTCCCGTCTATTTTCGAAACACTTATATCTATGTAATAAAAAAAAATTACACGTTGGCTTGAACATATGAAGTTTATCATTTCGCTGCGCTCACTCGTGTAATATTTTTTCCACTCGAAAATAAACTTCACATGTTCTCGTCATCCTCTATAAATGTATAGGATAACGCCTGATTCGAGCCGTCGCGCGATTAAACATGGTGCCCGTATTGAAGCTAAGCAGGAAGGTCCTTCGAGCCAATTTTCATATTTATAATATTAATTTCAGATTGAAACTGATTTTGTTTTCAAAAACCGATTCATTTACTGTTTGAATTTTCGTTTTAAGGATTCCCTCTGCTTATTGTGGCGATATCTTTTGTAATCGCCGCAACCCTGGAAAGAGGAGTTTACAGCTATTTACCAAAACACAATAAACTGTAAGTAACCTTAATTAAAGCATACTTAGACTATAAAACCATTTTGTAAAAGATCCGTGTTTTTTGAAGATAAGCACTCTTTTCTATAGGTCATTGTGAATGAGATTTTAAGTGTTTATAATCACATGCATTCATAAGCCACAATAGCTGAATAAAAAACCTTATAACGAGAAGCAACTTCTTCTGTTTTAGTTGATATTTCGGCCGTCATCCAACGGCCATCTTCAGATTGTGTTAAAGAAATACAATCAAATGCAAATTCTCTAATTTATCAGTCTCAAGTGAATGGACTGAAGATTCGTTACAGTACTTACATGCGCTGATATTCTGCGCCTGTTCCCATGGTCATGACAGCTGACCAAATGCACTGCCTTCTAACTACAAGGTCCTGGCTTCGATCTTTAACAGCTTGCCATCCTTACGAAGTTGCTAAATAGAGTGTCAGCTTCTGATATGACTGAGTTAAAGAAGATTTGTGTGACCTTCTTTACCACCAAAGCTGCCGGCCATCCTTCCGAGGGTGGTAAATAGAGTACCAGTTTCTGATTTGAACATTTGTGTGACCTTCTTTACCACCAAAGCTAACTCAGCTTTCCATGCTTACAAGGGTGGTAAATAGAGTACCAGCTTCTGATTTGAACAATTGTGTAACCTTCTTTACCACCAAAGCTAACTCAGCTTTCCATCCTTACAAGGGTGATAAATAAAGTACCAGCTTCTGATTTGAACATCTGTGTGACCTTCTTTTCCACCAAAGCTGACTCAGCTGACCATCCTTACAAGGGTGGTAAATAGAGTACCAGCTTCTGATTTGAACATTTGTGTGACCTTCTTTACCAACAAAGCTAACTCAGCTTTCCATGCTTACAAGGGTGGTAAATAGAGTACCAGCTTCTGATTTGAACATTTGTGTGACCTTCTTTACCAACGAAGCTAACTCAGCTTTCCATCCTTACAAGGGTGGTAAATAGAGTACCAGCTTCTGATTTGAACATCTGTGTGACCTTCTTTACCAACAAAGCTAACTCAGCTTTCCATCCTTACAAGGGTGGTAAATAGAGTAAAAGCTTCTGATTTGAACATTTGTGTGACCTTCTTTACCACCAAAGCTAACTCAGCTTTCCATGCTTACAAGGTTGGTAAATAGAGTACCAGCTTCTGATTTGAACATTTGTGTGACCTTCTTTACCAACAAAGCTAACTCAGCTTTCTATCCTTACAAGGGTGGTAAATAGAGTAACAGCTTCCGATTCGAATATTTGTGTGACCTTCTTTACCACTAAAGGTAACTCACCTTCCCATCCTTACAAAGTTGGTACATAGAGTAACCTGGGCTCTGTCTGTGCCGAGCGGCCTGCCGATTACGTAGCGATAAGATCCGAGAGCATGAACTAAACAGATTTAATAAAACTCTAAACCAGGTACGGTAATAACCACGAAATGGTTCTAGTTAAAATATAGTTACTATAGAATTTATTATCGTTGTTTATCAACTTTTTTATATTTACTTTATAACATTAATTATTATTTGGGAAAGTTGTACACGGGTTTTGCTACAATATTTGTTCGGTTAACGTTTCGCCAACGGAAAAAAAACGTGAGTTTAAAATCAATTTAACCTTGGCTTGTTGCTAATTGGCTTTGTAACATCTGGGGTACTAATGTGCAAATCAGAAATTTGATGTTGCTCATTACGTGAAATACATTTTAGAGGGATTGAGTTGATGAACGAATAACAGGCAGGGGGAGGTGGTGGGGAGACACCCACAGCTTGTATATTTCACCTGCGTCGTATACGAAGTCTGTATTCTGTTTATCTTGTAATTTAAACCAAAGGATGAAAACATGATAATTTAATTCTGTATTCAAGTTTTGCACCTGGGAAAACGGGGTGTAAATATGAACAATTGGTTAATTAACGTCGTTCTTCTAGCAAATCAGAATCTGTTTTAGGATAATCCCACTGCAATTGATAAGCTATTGTATAGCTAAATGCTTTGAGCAATGAACACAGTTCTCGGCCTCTCAGTCTTGCTTCGCCTCTCTCGATGGACTTCAAGTTCAGTAATCTTTTATGTGAACTACAGTTGCTTTGTAAATCGATTAGATTTTAGCAATTGACTTATAAAATTCAAACCAGAAAAACTGCTGGAGTCATATATTTAAAACCTTCATCGGAAAAAATGAACAATTTTTTTTGCATGTAGAGAAAACAAAACAGCAGGGAACCTCATTCGCATTGAGCATGGATTCAAATACAACCGTGTTTACCAATTTGCAAGGACGGTGATCTTAAGGCCGATATAGATTAGGCTCAAGACTTTAAAGAAAATTAATTTGACAAGAGCTTTAATGAAGAGATCAGATAATAGTGAGCCAGGTAACAGTAAAGTTGGTGAACTGGACGGCGATATAAAGTTTTCGTCGCAAATTGAAATCGAATTAAAGTCAACGCAGAGGAAATTTCGAGCAAAAAGCTCTTCGCTGCCTGCCGTCGATACAAGCTTGGCTGGAAATGCAGTGTTCTTTTCAAACAGACAAGAAACTATAAGTTCAAAAAGGTATAGAAACACTCTATCACATAAAAAGATTGATTTTCCTTCCATTGACAATGCGAAGGGACAAAGTGTTAGTATGCCGGAATGCCGCCTTCAGAACTCTGCAACAAAAAATCAAGAATGTTTGACGTTTCCGAGGCTAACAGAAAAACCTTTAGGCAATAGACAAGGCATGAAAGTTAACTCTTTTAAGTTATCGAAATTGAATACTAAGCTACAGCAATTTTCTCCAACAACAAAATCAAATCGGAACTAAAATATATTTACCGAATCTGCCAAGTTCATAAACAGAAATAATTAAAAAATCTCCCCCGGAGTTTGCTTTTCACAATTAAATACAGAATTTTACAAGTATATAATACTATAAAATTTATTATTCAGAGGATCTGAAAACCCTTGCCACATCGTTTATATGTTAAGCTCCAGGGTCTTAGCGGTTGCAAGATAGCTGCATGCATTTCCAAAAATAATTACAAAAGACGTTTTTACTGTAAATGAGCAAAAAATAAATAAATAAATAAATAAAGATTTTACCATGGTGTCTTGTAGAGCCGTTAACGTTAGGAAATTAATCGAGTTCGGTCGGTATTATTAACGGCCGTAACGGCCATAATAGTTTAATTACACCTACTGAAATCGGTTCTCTTTAAAACATATGTCCTTATAAGAACCAACATCTTACTGTTCTTCTTTCAAACAGTTTAAAAAATGTTTGAACAAGTCCTTATTTAACGAACGATATAATGTTAGCAATTATCGATTTAGTATCATGTTAAATTTTTTTGCAATATTTCTAACGGTAGAAAAACAGCCCATGGATCTAATTTATATTTTGTCATTCAACAAATTTTAACGTGGCAAAAACTTAATTCGTCTTCATATATTTGTTGTGACACAACTTGTGAAAGTCTTGCCAATACTAAAAACAAAGTTTGACTGAGGGTATTTCGAAAAAAATAGAATCTGTATCTGTCGAAGAATCAGGAAACGCAATGGAAAATTAATATTTGAAATTGAATATTTTAGTATTTAATTAGATATCATTTTATTCTCCTAGAGGTACTTTTATTTCATATAGGAATATTTTGTAGAGAATTGTTTGGTTAAATTAACTATTGGTTACTTGTTTTGATGGTTCACCAGTCCGTGCGCTTGGCTGGAAGTCACGTGCAGTAACGATAAATGCCGCGGTTACTGCATGGTCAGTTGCTAATATCAAAGTAGCTTTTTAAAAAGGATTTAGCAAACGTTGTTGTCTATATATTTCATTTCTCTATTCATTCTTTCTTTGCATATTTTAATAAGGTACTTATATTAGAAGCCTTTGCAAAAGATGTTTTTTGATCCTTAATGAATTTTGCTGAAGGTCAATGTTCTTATTTTTTTACAGTTTTGGCCTCAACTCAATTGTTTCTTTAAACGAAAAATCAAAACAAAAAGAAAAAAAAGGTTTTGAAAAACAATGCTAATCGTCTGTATTTTGAGGAGATCTCTCTATTCATATGAATGCGTGTATTATTTGGGACAATAGTTGATAACAATAAATGGGAAACGGCGCTACCTCCGTTAAAACACATTGCTCACGAACGTAAAATACGAGATTTAGAGAGGATTCATTATTTATCGGGATGACCGGGTCGTGTAAAAACAGATAGGGTCTTGTAATTATTTTGTTGAAAACTGCCGGATCTTGAAAAAAATTTGCAATAAAATAACGGACTTTTAAAAAAATACCAAAGTACAAAAAAGCCTAGATTCAAAAATAAAAAAGGCGAAATATTCATCTTTGATGGGACATTTCTGACTGCACTTTGTCAACAAACACACTTTCGGTTGTTTCGGCTGCTATTAAATTGCAGCAAAGTTTTCCAATATTCTGTTTACTTTTCTAGTTTTCTTGACGGATCTATATTCTAAGTTACTGTTGGCACTCTCTAATGTTGATCGGGGCTGCATGAAGTTTTATCGTCACATCACCTTTCGGGAATTCATTTACAAGCTTTCTTTATTTTCCTTTTTTTAAAAAAAAATATCGCATTTGTCAAAGAAAAGGATATCAGCAGTTTTCTTGTTATTTATTTCTGATCTATACACGTATTAAACTCAGACAGCACGTCATAGTATAAATTATTTTCTTATGAATAGTGAGTGGCTGTGAAGCGGAGTCTAGCTGAGAATATATGATTAATAACGAAAATGACATTGCTCTGGCACAATTATTAATAAAGGGCCAAAACACAGATTCTGAGCCTGAAGTAGGAACGGATCCGAGAGATACAGAAAATATATGAACATTTGTTCTTTGAAGAATTATTTAAGAAGTATCATGGATACTTAGTTTCTAGCCCTAATGGCTATTATAGGTAGCTAGTACCCAATTTTCAATATTTGCAGTGAGTATAAATAATAACTAGACCCTGCCTGGCTTAGAGTTTTATTAAATCTGTTTAGTGCATGCTCTCGGATCTTATCGCTAAGCCTGAATCGCAGGCCGCTCGGCATGGTCAGAGCCCACGTTACTTTCGGGCTGCGGCTCACAGGCACAAATGTAACATCGGCCGATATCGCTGCATTCTAAGACCGTGCCAGCGGGCTACGGCCTCGGCACGGTAATTAGACCACGAGGACGAATGGACTACGAGTCAATAGCCCAAGAGGCCGTAGGCCAAACGGACTATTCAAATTCGTAGTCCAAGAGGTCGAGAGGTCTAATTGTTTTAGTATAAACCTATTAATCGGTCAAAAAAGAATGAAAAAATAAATTATCTATGAAATCCTCTGATATTATAGCAAAACGATGCGCATTACTATTATGAAAATTCTCGAGCAAGTGAAAACCTTAACTGCGTCTCGGGATTTACTGATCAATCAACTCTCGAATTCTCCCAACTGTTCGCCTCGGTTTTCAACAGGCTATTAGGACGCAGAGAAAATGTTTTATAAATAACAAATAAATAAACAAATAAATAAATATATAAATAAATAAATAAATAATTAAATTGAGGAGCTAATTGTTTTAACCAGAAGTAACGCTCGAAACTTCCGCTTTGTTCGCTGCTTACGGCTATTGTCAAGCATTTAAACTTTGAATTTATTACTTCCTTTGCCTTTGGAATACTCTTAAAATATATTTTCTACGTATAACAAAAAGAACACTACTAAGTAGCGTTCAATTGGAAAATATGGATTTGCCCACTCGAACGCACCCTGACAAAATAGCATTTCACTCTTGCTTTATCTCCGCTTGAAACTATAACTGATTTCCACCTCTCGATAAAACTTGTGTCCTTAATTGTTGCACCGTTTATAAAAAAAATGCTCTAATACTCTTAATACTGGCGCTAACAACTTTATATTTTCGTTTTTTGTTCAAGTTGCTGAATGCTGAGTTTGTAAAGAAATTACAATCAGTAGCATGGAAAAAGAACACGAATACAGATGATGAAAAATGACCACAAAAAACTGAAAGCCGCAGGGCCTCTCATACAATCATCATTTGGAGACGACATTGTGCAAGGAGAAATACTACGACCAGAAAACGGAAAACTTCAAATCAGGTCAATAGTTTGGCCAAAATTAAGGGTTTTGGAAGTACCGACTCTTTTTTTTTTATAAGAATATACTTTACAAGATTATCGAGGCTGAAAATGGATCAAAAATTTCCTAAAAATATGCCCAGGCTCGGCTATTTATTCTAAATATGAAAACTGGTATGACCCTGAACAAACTTTGATTAGATGTAACATTTCTCGTTATTAAGTAAACTAATAAGTATTTAATAAGTTAACAAGTTGTTCAATAAATAGGAAAAATAATAAAGGCAAGCAAATTGTACAAGTTCTATTTGTGCCCTAAAATACCATTTGATAGCTATATATATGGATATCTGGTCACGAAGACCTTTGTACTTTTTGGCAGAATCGCGTTCGTGATATTTTAACATTTCTACGTACGTACCCTGAACGCATGATTTTTTAAGATAATCATCTTGATAAAAATATCTTACTCGCTGGGACTTAGCGGTAGCAATTTGTTGTGTATTTGTCATCGAATGAATGTATTAATATATAATACTAGTATATTAATATCTAACAATTAATAATATTAACGTGGCTTACACAAGTAGGCCATAGTGAAAACGTTTAGAGTGCGCAAAGAACAAACCAGGAATTCAATAAAACTGATTTATATTACCTGTCGCAAAACAAATAGATCCTCTCATTTAAAACAAAGTAAACACAATATAACAAAATACAAGAAAAACAAACTATGGCAGTATGTAGAGAGCACGGTTAGCTCAGTCGGTAGAGAATCAAACTTTTAATCTGAGAGTCATGGGTTCAAGTCCCATATCGGGCGTCTGAATTATTTTGATGTCATGCACGAAGTTCGATATCAATTCGTAAAAACTATTATCAAATTATACTGATTTTAAACAAATAAGATGATACAATTGTTGTATTTTTTCTCAAAACGTTCTCAGTCACTTCCCGAAAGAAGTTTCTAAACCTCCTCCTATACTAGCTTGAAAAAAAAACATCGGCAAAAATCCTTAAAAAAAACTTTTAGCAGAACTTAAAACTACGCATTTCATCTATTGCCTTTGTGATGAAAAAGTTTCTAGCAGAGCCAGGTTTCGATCCTCGGATCTGGGTTATGAGCCCAGCACGCTTCCACTGCGCCACTCTGCTTTGCTTGTTGACTAAAACTAATTTACATTACGTGTAGCAATACATATAGATCTCTCTTTCAAAAGAAAGTCAACTCAATTTAACAAAATACAATAAAAACAAACTATGGCAGTATGTAGAGAGCCCGGTTAGCTCAGTCGGTAGAGCATCAGACTTTTAATCTGAGGGTTGTGGATTCAAGTCCCATATTGGGCGTCTGAATCATTTTGTTGTCACGAAGCTCGATATCGACGTCTAAAAACTTTTATCAAACTAAAATTGGAACAGATATGATAATATAGTTGTTGTATTTTTTCTCAAAACGTTTTCAGTTACTTTGAAAATAGAAGTTTCTAAAACCTTCTTTCTACTAGCTTGAAAAAAAAAATAGCGGCAAGAATCTTTAAAAACGAAACTTTTAGCAGAACTTAAAATTGCGCATTTCATCTATTGCCTTTGTGATAAAAAAAGTTTTTAGCAGAGCTAAGTTTCGATCCTCGGACCTCTGGGTTATGGGCCCCGCACGCTTGCACTGGGCCACCCTGCTTTGCTTTTTGACTAAAACTAATTTATATTATAGGTAGCAATACAGATAGATTTTCTCTTTTAAGAGACAGTAAATCCAATTAACAAAATACAACAAAAACAAACCATATAAGTATTTAGAGAGCCCGGTTAGCTCAGTCGGTAGAGCATCAGACTTTTAATCTGAGGGTCATGGGTTCAAGTCCCACATCGGGCGTCTGAACCATATTGTTGTCACTAGGTTCGATGTCGAGGGGTAAAAAAAACTTTTATCAATTTATGATTGGAACAGATAATAATATGATAGTGTAAAAAAATGTTAGTTTTGTGACTGACTTATATATTAAAACAAGATGTTTCGGCTAACTCTTAAGCTTTCATTAGTTAAGAAAACCGCTTGATGTTACGCGCGATTTAAATTTTTTTTTTTTAGAATTGAAGCGTTGCGCGTGCTGTATATTGTGACTCGAGGAAATGTTAATTGCGTGCCAAGCACTTGTACACCTCGGAGATGACTATATGATCATTCCCAGCGTTTTGGTCTTTCACAGACATCCAAGCTTCTAGAAAAAGCCGCTGATGGTAATGTGCCTGATGTCCGACGACTTCAACGTTAAATTCTTGCGATGATGACGTTCGTGAACATGGCACGCAAGTTTGGAGTTTTGAACGAACAACATGACAGCCTATTTGTGGTCAAAAAAACCCGCGTCTTCAGTTATCTTCCAGTCTGGGCATAGTATACAAAATCGCAATATATGACTACAATTGATTCTGTACATCTCTCCAGATAATGGACGGTCGAATTTATCCTGCTGTTTCGGTCGCGGAAAAAGACTGTTGATTGGCCTCTGTGGCTTGTAGGAAACTCGCAAACTTTGTTGCTTATTAAGCGACCAATTCTTTCGGAGACGCCCTTAACGTAAGGAAGTATTACCAAACCATTTGTAGTAGGTTTAGCTGGTTTTGTTGCCAGCGCTCTTTCACATTCCTTGATAAAGCCAGCGGGGTAGTTGTTCTCTCGAAGCACCACTTTTACTCGTCGCGTTTCCTCACGTTTTCCTTTACTCGTGGAGGGAATATTTCTCGCGCGAAAGAGTAACGTGTTGACCAACATCTTCCGTGGCACGAGGGATGATGAGAGAGGAAATCAAGGTAATGGTCTGTGTTGGCTGGCTTTCTGTAAACTTCCACTTGAACTGCCGTGCCGCGTCTGGACGTGATGGTGTCAAAGAAAGGTAAGCCATACCCGTTGGTGTTTTCAAGTTCCAAAGTGAACTGAATGTTAGCATTGATTGAGTTCAGATGTTGGTGAAACGAGTCAACTTGATCCTTTCTGAGGCACGCATGGCTGTCGTCAACATAGCGAAACCACCATTTGGAAGGATGAAGAGCTGTGGTGATAGCTGTCTCTTCTATTACTTCCATTGTGAGGTCAGCCAACACGGGTCTAATAGGTGAACCCATTGCACACCCAAAAATCTCCTTGTAATGGTGGCCATCATGTTTGAAATAGTTGTTAGTTAGCACAAAATCCATCTTCATCACGTTGGTGAGAGAGATGTTCGTACGTTCTGTTAGTTTCTGATCCTGTTGAGGCCTCTATTTGGTGATGACAAGTGCTAAATCCACCGGAATGGAGGTAAATAACGATTTCACATCAAATGACACAATAACTTCATCACTGGCAATGGTATATTGTTTTAGTTCGTGCACAAATTCAGAACTGTTTTTGACTGTGACAACAACAACAACAACAATTTTATTTACCCCAGATTCGCATATACATTTTTTTTTTCTTTCTAAAAGATATATTATTAAATCA
>JAOBAY020034365.1:0-14152 GCA_025331085.2 Zoanthus sociatus
GAAAGATTGAATTTTTTAACTTAGTACCATATTCTAAGGCCGGTTTTGGCCGGTTTAGGAGTCAAAGGGTTAATATAGTCAGATATATAGTGTATCGATATACTCTCTCATTCTGTTTTTAATAACTAATTTTGCACTCTGGACTTGCCCATTCTACAGGGCCTGCAATTAATCAAACATTTTGCCTCTGAGTTTTCTGATACCGACCCATGAATGTTGTCTTTTAGTCCCTACTCATTCACTCCTGACTTGCCAAGTCATTTTAATATAGTCAAACTTTGAGCTTTTCAGTCTCCCTATACTCGATCATTCCGTCTTTCACTCACTCCTAGCTAAATCCTTTACGAGCCTAGTGGCCCATGGAGCGGGCGCTTATCTCCAGTTTCTGTAGTATTAAGCAGATGAGAGTCTTTTCCTCCCCCTGGACGGGACACTAATCCATTGCAGGTTAGCTCCCAGCAAACGTTGGTACTCATTTACCTACCCCAGAAGGATGGAAAGCTGAGTTGGCTTAGGCGAAAAGAAGGTCACACAAATATTCGAATCTCGGCAAACTGCTGGGATCGAACTGGGGACCATGTGGTTGGAAAGCAGAGTTCTTACCAACTGCGCCAACTATGCCGCCCACTCACTCACTCCACCACTTGGTTAACCTATAGTTGGTAATGGGCCAGTCTACTGTGTGGGAGGCTCGGGTTCAATTCTGGCCAGACCACCACTCGGGACCATAAAATAATTGATGAAAAGGTGCTGCCTTTGCCCTAACTTCTGCAAATGGTTAGACATAAAAAAAAATATTGAGATATATGAGCTGCTGTAGCGAGTGATCTAAGATTCTCAACTTTCGAGTTTGTAAAACGCATTTGATCAATTAAATTAATATCATTATTATTATTCATTCACTCCCGACATGCCCAGTCTCTTAGTCATTTTTTGAGCCTCTTAGTTTCTTAATAGTCACGCATTCAGTCTTTCACTGCCACTTGTTTTCTTGGCAGAATCAGACGACCAGGTTGATGCCTTAGTCTATCGCAAAAGGTCTCCCAAAAGAGCTATTGATACTACAACCACTATTCGCACTACAAGGGCAGCAACTCGGCGAAGCTTGGGTCGGCAGAAAATGCAAGAACTTGAAGAAAAGAAACAACCTCCGGTTATAAGAAAAGCAACTGAAAAATCGGTGTCAAGGAAAGGTTTTCTAGTATCGCACTGGAAGTTATTGCTGTTTTTTCTTATCCTTTTAGCTGCATTGTTAGTATATTTCTACATGGAGAAAAACCCACCCAAACCACGCATTTCTACTCCAATGCCAACAAAGCAAAGTTAGTTCCAGTATTTCCAATGAGATTTACAGCTTTTTTTCAAGGCACATTAAATCGTATGGTCATTTTCGTTAACATTGACATAAAGTTTCTGTTTGAAGGCTCAGTTTCACCACTCCTGTGCTTAGTAAACACTAACCTAGTGGACAAGAACAATTTCCTTGCTGCGTCTGCGGTGTGTAGTTGAATTAATAGCTTGTTAAGTCTTTTACGAGCCAAGTGGCCGTGGAGCTAGCATTTTTATTCGGTTTATGTAGTCTTGAGCAAATGAGAGTCTTTGGCTCTATCTGGATGGGCTTATCCATCACAAGTTTTTTTTCCAGCAGACCGATCTTGCAAGAATTAAAAGCCAAGACAGCTTTGGGAGAAAAGAAGTTCTCGCAGTTAGTTTAGATTGTGGCCTCGCTTGGGGTCGATCGAACTCGGGACTTTGTCGCTGGATATCAGAGACAAGCTACGCTGCCAGTATGGGTGCATACTGATCATTTTGATGACCAGTCAAGTGAATCTAGACAAGGGTGGAAAATATGAAAGAAGAAAGAGTATAAGCAAGGTGTAGCATCTATGATGTGGATTAAGGAGTCTTTTCGCACACAGATGGTCAAATCAGCTGGAAACTCGTGTATTATTACAATAGTTTTAAAACCTGCCGAGATTTTCCCATTTATCGTGTCAGGGTGGAAAAATTACACTCTCATTCTGCCGCTGGGAATACGTTTAACGATGGAACTTGAGTCGCAGAGGGCATTTAGAGCCCGCGCTCTGGAGTGTTAGACAACCAGCGGTAGTTAGGTGACATATCTGCTATTAAAGTGCGTTGACAAGTAAGCCGTTTAACTTAGTTGAGTAAATCATGATTACTTAGATGATACTGAGCCTTTTAAACGTTTACATACTGTGACTTTACTACTGGCTGCTTACAGATGACCTTAACCCGTATGGGTTGGTTGTTTCAACAACAAAATTAAAGGAAAACTGAACCCTGAAATTGACTTCTTTTTCTTTTTAATATTTAGGCATAGTACTAACAACTATATGAATTTTTTTTAAGCTATTAGCTGAGCAGTTCAGAAAAATTTGAGGTTTTGTAAGAAATCGACAAGATTTGATCGGTGGCTCAATATTTGATGTCAGCGGTTTATGACCAAGATTGTCTATTTCAAGTTCTTCACCCTCAACGTTTTTGTCCTTGCTGTAAGAATTCTGTTCTCCTCGTTGCACATTAGTCTGGCTTCCAACATTATTTCGTATGTCATCTACATTGTATTTTTCCGTTTCATGAACCAAAAATGATCTTTTCATCGTCTCATGTATACTTTCTTGTAAAATTTCCTGTGTGTGCGGTGTATTGATGTTCTTATCTACTCTATCGCTCTTTGGAGTGTTTTTACTGGCATTATCCCTGTTGTCCATAAACAAAAAACTTGTGGATAAGCTTGTTTCATGGCTTAACTCTGTATAACTTGCGTCAACCTCATTGCTTTGCCAGCTACTTTCAGCATTATCACATTGGAATTGGGCTATGTGTTTTTCCTTTGGCTCAAATGACGCTTTTTCAGTGGTATTAAGTCTTCCCCATCTAATCCTGATCTGTTTAAGAATATCAAAATATCGTTTAAAGTGTTTAGCCACACCATCCCATTCTTTCATTTGGAATGCTTTGAACGCAGCAGAACTAGCTTTTAATGATTCTTTTCTTCCACTATCACAATTTACAACCTCAGGCCTGAAATTAATGGGTTTTTGGGGGGCATTTAAATATTTTGCTTCTGTGCTATTTATTCTTTGCTTTTTTTTCCATTGCTCCTCGATCATTTCACATTCCTCTTTGGGATTTACTTCGGTCTCAGTTTTTAACTGCTGTTCCACACTTTCTTTTACTTGCTCAAACTTTCTTTTAGAGGTAGTATCACTACTGCAAATCAATTGATTTACAAAATCACGTTTCAAACTTAGGTTGTCTTTCCAGTTCTCCTCTATAAACTTGTCCAAACGTAGCCCAGTTCTTCCTTTGAAAGAAACAAGCTTCATGATTTTGAAAAATACCTCTACTTGTGCGTTGGTGTTGTTGTAAGTGTTTAGGCTTCGTACACCAATACTGGAAGGATTTTCCTTTATATTACAAGATGTACAGTGCCGTTTCAGATTACCCAACAAAAGTCTTGACCACAAGCCACACTGTGGTAAATAATTCACAACCACGTAATTCATGTAGTGTGGCATAAAGTATTTATTTATTGGGCATGGATGAGATTCTTCAAAAGCTATGTTTTTAATCACATTAACTTAATACAACTCAAAAGATTTACCTTTGATGTCCTTTTGATCAATGAACCCTGACAAGTTTACATCTCAAAGGTCAGTTTCATATTGCTCGATTTCATTTATTTTTGGTTGGTAGTCAGAACTTTTGGACTGGTTAATAAATTCTTCGAATAACTTTAGAGACTGGTCCATATCGTTTGTGCGGTATTTCGAAGTAAACACCTTGAATGATACAGTTAAAAACTCGATCATCTCAGAGAGTGTCTCACAAACCAGGAGGCGGCCAAAAAAACGCATAGCAATATGTATTTGACTACTTTTCTCTTCGTTCAACTCCACTAACTCTGTGGCATGTTTTTGTTTAATTTCAAAACATGAGCAGTGCAGACATGTATAATTGTCTTCTTTAAATCTGCATCATCGGCTGCTCCAGAAACAATTTGAAACGCTCTTTTGTTAAAATCAGAAATAGATTTGCCATTGAACTCTTTAACGCTAGCTATGATCAAGGCTAAACTGTAATCCATTATCACTTTTGGCGTAGGCAAACAACTTTTTTCAAAGATTTTTCCATGGCACTCTTTAAATTTCAAGAGAAACAAAGGAATGGAATCTACTGAATGCGTAGTCGACAGATATTCTGCGACGGGAATGGGAGGCCCGTTTTTCCTGGGGTGCCATACTACCAACGCATAGCATAAGACACGATTACATCCCTTTGTTTGCAAGAACAATTTACCTGTTGCATGAAGGTATACAATATCTTGTTGGCATAGCTCATGATATAGTCTTATTGAAGCTTCGGAGCAAAGTACTATATTTACTGCACCGCTGGTTATGTTACAGAGTTGTGCATAGCCGAACATTTTCCTATGTGCGTGTTTTAGTTCTATTACTTTTGCTTTGTCGCCACGGTTTATGTTTTAGCTTACTTTTAAAATGCTTTCTGAGAGAGAAGTGTTGGGTTTGCCATGATCTGAACACTTAATTTTTTCAGCGACATGTCTGAAATGGATGTGAACTTGTTCCAGCACCAGATCTATTCCCACTAGCAAATACTTCATCTGGAATTTGTAACAACTTATCCCGATACACTTTTGTTGCGGACACGCTGGTATTGGACAAAGAAGTTTCTATCTCCCTTCGCTGTTATTCTGGGTGCTTTCGGAGCTGTTACGTTATGCCGAACATCACCAATAAAATGTAATGTTAGTGTTGCAGGGTAAGAATCGTGTATTGACATTTGGACTTCAACATTGCCAAAGAAACATTTGGCAAGTCCATTCCAAAGAGGGCTGTTTTGTTTTCGGTTTGTCCCAGCTACAGTGTTGAGTGTTTCGAGGGTTACATTTACTTTACTTGCTAAACAATCTTGTGAATTTCTATTTAAAGACATAATATCTTCGACACGCTCATAGCATAGAAAAGGACTGGAAAGTAACAAGTCACTTTCGCAGCTTTTGTCATTGCTCTCATGTATTATGTAGTCCGCAAACGATGATATTATCTTCGGTGGACCACGTACGGCCTTTGCATTTTGCATGACTTGTTCAGTAGAACGCTTTTGCAGATGTTCAGAAACCGTCAAAAGTGCATGGCCAATAATTGCCCCTATACAAGACTCTGTTTGCTTTTCGTGATAATCTTTTTTGTAACCTACAGTGGATTCGTTATGCGCACATCTGTTTGAACTTTAATCGAGTCCCATTACTGCATGCTGAAGTTCATTTCTCCGCAACATTGATGTTAAAGGCTCTTCTTTGGTATCATCTTCTAGTTTGTTTTGTGAAGTTTGGTTTGTGATGTAATCTTTGTTTCTGAGATATGTCTTTTTTGAAATTGTGTGACCATTTTCATTATCATCTAAATTAGGAAAATCCAAGGAGTCTAGACTGTTTTCCCTACTTTCTTTACTTTTTTTCTCGTTTACTTCGTCATCATGATTAGTGACATCATTATGATGATTATTTTCATCCAAATCGGTAACGCAGCAGCGCATTAGCACTGAGTTTTTATATTATTGAATTCTATAATGTATTTTAAAATATTTTACGCTATCAAAATTTTTAAAAATTTTTAAGTATTCAAAGTTTTAGACTGTAGATTAACTATTTATTATTAGTAGTAGTTATTTTTACATTGTATTATTATATTTAGTTAGTTACACTGTTTTCTTTTTAGGCACGGCCCCACAAGCTGTATAGCTTTAATTCTTACCGTGGGTAAATAAAGTTATTATTATTATTATTATTATTATTATCAACAAGTGCAAAATGATATGATTTGTCGTTTGTATTAGTATTACGGTTCTTAGCTAATAAAGTTTCAGGAGCACAAGAAACGCGCATGGAGTTTGTTCCTCCTGTTAAAGAATTTTCACTGATATCCAAGCTAGATCTTTTTACTTTGTCTCTCAAACCGTCTATGTTGTATACCCAGTGTTTGTATACGGCTTTAACTTTTCGTTTGCTCAGACGTCTTTTTGAGCAGGCAAAACTCTTTTCTGCCACGCTCTTCCAAAAGGTCATTTCCGTTTTTAAATTTGAATCTGACATTCTTTTTTTGATAATGGTTGCTAACTTTGAAACATCTTCTATGAAATGTGTGCCTCTTTCAGGCCTACCGCCACCGAAAAGCTCAAAGTTGGAAATAGTCCCACCGCAACTATGAAGTGATTTATATGATTTGACAGCATGAATAAATTTGTCGGATTTATCCATTCCAACTTTTGACTCCCTTTTTAAAGATTCTCTGCATAAATGTTCATTACATTTTTTGAGCTGCTTACATATAAAATAAGCATAAACATACATTTAATGTAAAAAAACACAAAGAAGTGTAAACAATACCGTAAAACGCTGAATATAAGATGGGGCGGATGTTTCCAAAATTCCACTTCTAGTGGGTTGAGGAATGAAGGGAGAGATTGAAGGAAATTTGGATAGGCCGAAATCGCTTATATATACCTGGAAATTTTCCTAGCAACCCTGTTTACCTGGGACTGGGGGAATTTGTATATGCCATACAGATATCTAGAGGGAATTATGACTTTTGCACAATGGCACATTAACTTTTTCTTTACTGCCAATAAAAGCTTTTGAACGTGCTACAGTGGGATCAGTATAATATATCACAGCTTCTAACAACTTTTCCTCCATCGCAATTTACATTTCACAGTGAACTTGTCCCTAGGTGGATTTTGAAAGCTTGAAACTACAGTCATTCCATTTGTGATCTCATTAATTCACCTAGCACTTAGCTTGGATTTTTTGGGGAGATATTTGATATTTGTGGTCTCTTCAGTATGGTTAGATTGACTCGGTCTGTAAAATTTTGCAACATGTATACTCAACTTCATGACCTGTTAGTCGTCAAAACTCGAAAGCAAAACAGTGACTCATTTTTCGTTTTTTTTTTATGTTTTAAATTTTTTTTAGTTGTTTTTAGACATAAAACAAAAGTGCCATTAAAGAAGGAACTAAAAAAAAGCGCACTCTGAAAATTTTCATTAGGCATATATCTTCAATAAATGTAAATCTATAAGTTAAAAATCTATAATAAATGTATTAAATCAGAACGTTTTCGATCATTTTATCGTTTTCAAGTTTACCAAAAGTGAGCTGTCAGCTTTCAGACATCAAGATGCTGTGAACTGGGGCAAAGGTGTGCAAAATACTGTTCATAACGTCAACAAGTCATTTTGACATCTTTCACATCCTCTTTCCTGGATTTTGCTGTTTCCTCGTCACTTGGGTCCTTTTCTATGGTGATATTTGTAATGGAGCGACGATTCTTCTTTCCATTGGCAACCCAAAACTTAATTCTTTCTTCTGAAAGTTTTGCATACTCACCCATGATGGCTAGAAGGTAATATTTGGCGCTTAAATCAGTATAGTTACAGAGTTTCATAACAGTTATTCTGCATTTCTCAAAATGCTCAGTCTTATAGATATATTTGCAAGTCGAAAATATATGTCATTATTTATAATGCTAACAGCTAACAATCAAGAAGGTGATAAAAAATTTGAAAAAAGTTATAACTAAATGATAAAGAATGAGGAGTGCATGAATTATCGAGTTGGCACCATGGAAATGTCATCAGTATTCAAAGTGGTAAATCCATCAAACAATCCATACACTTTCCTTTGAGTTGCTTATGACTTTAATATACTGTTGAACCTACATTTTGGTCCTCTTTGTAAAACTTTTCGTGGGAATCTCGAGCATTCACCACTGTAAGGATCTTTTCAAGACATGTTGACCTCTTCAAAGGGCCAAAGTGGCCTTGCAAAATGCATAGAGACTTTGGGATTATGGCAACACTCTTGTCCGATAAAAAAAAATATGCAGGCGTGAGATATTTTAGGTGTTAAAAACAGCAGTTGCAATCAGTGCAAAACTTTGAATGTCTACCTTGATTCAACTGCTCTCTGAATTTGTAGCAAAATTCGAAATCATATGACACAATTGATGCACTAGTAAGTTTTCAATCAATCACACAATCAATTTATTTCTTACAGTTTTTAAATGTATATGATACAATGCTTCACCATCCTGCAAATAGTTACAAAACTAATCTAGTGCGAAGACTCTTAATATTATACAATGCTGGAAATTACCTTGCAAATAGCTAATGATTTGCAAATGTTTTTTAATAATTTTTACAGAAATGTCCTTCTGTTAATGAAGTTGATGATGTAAAAGAAACATAATAAACCAAAGAGAATTGAAGGAATAATCAGTTCAAATAAAACAAGGTCAATAAAGGGATGCGCTATTGTGGAGAATCTGTATAATCCTTTCAGTTTCAGCATAGCTTTTTTTTAATGGATGTCAGTCATCGATGAGTTATAGAAGTGAGTTGAATTCACTCACTCACTGTAAACTTTTAATCTGGTGATAATTAAATGTATGCATTAAACTAATTTTTACCTAGTAGGCCACTCACGTTATTTTTAATAGATAAATTGATTTATTTATCAAGTTTATCAAGCTCATCTCAAACTAACTCCTCTTTCATTCAAACTCATTTGCAGGTTATTTATATACCAATATTCTCAGTGTGTACGCATGTTGGACTCTAGGCTGTGTGTCATCAAAAGCATTCCGACTCCTTCATACAAATTCGATTCTTCCCTCATACAAATGCTTGTGCATGCTGGCTAGTAATTGACCAATGTTCTGTCTGAGTACATAAGCATGTGGGACTCTAGGCTGCAAGTCGTCAAAGAAGAGCATCACATCCATCCATGAAGTGGCTCATAAGGCCTTTATGGCAGTCCGCACATAGAAATATACCTTCACTTTCTATTTCTTTTCTGTTGACTCTGTAAAACAAAACTGCTGTTGAAATTTCAAAAATGTATATTATATCCTAAACGACGAAAGCATGCAAAATAAATTTATTTACAGCTTCATAACATATAAGCAACGGTTCAGAGATGCGTCCCCTCTGTATGAAGCAGTTTTCTGTTGAGGTTAGTTGTAACTGAACACTCTCCATTTCAGGAGTTTCTTAGTAAGATAACTATTGTAGTTATCACCAACAGTATGTTCAGAACCTGTGAAAGATGGAAATTTGCTTAACTTACAAATTGTATGTGCAAGTAAAAATATAAATGAGGTGAAAAACATCTCTCTTATCAAGGGGGTTTAGAAGCTGCCTGATACTTAAGCTTCCTTTGAAACTGTTACTTGTTTGTGTATGCCCGCACAGCCTGTTTAGTAATGTCTTTTTTTATAAAAAGATAAGATGTTTTGATCAGTTGCATAATCCAGGGGAGAAATGCATAACATATTAAAAAATATATATATATATATATATATAAATTGTGCAAAACAGACTTTGGCACAGAAGCATGATATTATGACCTTTAATGATATATGTTATGGTGAAAATTATAATTAAACATTTTCTGATTGATTTCTTACTCATAATGCAATGCGTGGGTAGATAGGTAAAATATTTAAAGAAGTTTATAGAAATGGTACTTATTGAGAAAAAAAATACAGAAATGACATTATTTCATCATGATGAAAAGGCATAAGTCAGAAAGGGGTATTTTTTTGCTTTGTAATCTTCACATCTTCATAGATAGTCATTATTTTAGCATAAATAATTTAATGTTTTGTGTCCCAGCTTGTATGTCATGTCGATCCGGTAGTCCCTAAGGAAAATTTTTTTCATGATTTCCTAGGACAACTAGCCCAATGCTTGACACTTTTAAGGGGTGTAGTATTCATAGACATCATCGCCGTCAGCAGCAATGACAATGATCCTGGCTGCCTGAACAAAGCCAGTTATTCCATTGACAGAATGGGGACGCTCGATTTTGCCTTGTAGTAGCAACTGATCCATCACTTGTCATTTTAACCTGCTCCCACTCAACTACATATTGTTTCTTTTCACAGTCCTCGTCATGGATGCAGCCATCATACACATCTTCGCGGTGTAGTGAATATTTTAAATTGTGTAGTATGTGGTCTTGACAGAGTGGATTTTTTCTGATCTCCTTCAATTTTTTAAATGCACAATCACACTTCTTCCTGTCTGCTGATCCATCCCCTTTCTCTGGGATTTGAAATAAAATCTCTTATTGAGAGTGGCATTTGGAAAATTCCTTTCAAGGTAGACAAAAAGGTCTTGAGCAGACCCCCTGCAAAGAACAGCCAATGATGCTTGCTAAGTTTTATACGTTTGATATACTTTAAATTTCTCTTGCAGGGGTCACATGAGCTCCTCAATCGTGCACTTGATCTTTTTAAAAAGTTTGCTGTTTAATTTTTTTCCAAAAATTACCTTTGTATTTATACTAAAAGATTTATTCACCTGAAGGCCTGTGCTGCTTGCTTGCTTGATTGATCAGTTTATTTACCCCTCTTGCAAAGACAGCTGATTGACAAGAGCACAGGCAACTATATTATTGAGATTTATAACTACTATTTATTTACAAGTGCCAGAGCAAAGAGAATACCTATGGTGGGTTTCGAGGGCAATGGGTATTTTTATCCTGGAAATTCTCCATTAACTTTGGTATGATTTTCCCGCCTTTGACCGAGAGGCAACTTGCCTGAATGGCTGAGGGCTATATCATATGGCTAATGATTGATATCCAAAATGATCTTCTTTTGCAACTAAGCGTCAAGCTGTGTTGTTATTTTCCGAGTTAACATTGAATGAGTTTGCCTAACAAACTGTCTGTGAAGCTATTACAGTACTGTTTTCAATGTAACAATTTTAAAAATGAAAACTTTTACCATTTTCTTTTCCAATTGTTTCAGTTTTAGTAAACAATATCGACTTTCTGTTTTTCCAGTTCTTGAAAATAACAATACTGTTCAAGTTCTATGTACCTACATTGCATCTGTACCATTTTCGGTCCTGTTTTGTTCATGTTGAATGTTCATGACCTTCTCTCAGTACCGAAAAAGTGTGAAGCCATGGGTTATGTAGACGACACCAAGCTGCTTTTGGCACTTCCTCCTTCTGACCTCAAAATTGCCATCTTTGACCTCAATAGTGACCTCCATGCAGTCGCAAAGTGGTGCTCAACAAACTCTCTGTTAATCAACCCAGACCAAACTAAGCTCCTTATTGTTGGGGTTTCCAGTCTGAAAACTAAGTTTTCTCTTGGTCCTAGAGCTGAAAGGTTCTTAAAAATTCCATCAAAATTAGTCTGAAAACAAGGTTTTCTCACGGTACTAGAACTGAAAGGTCTTTCCTTTCATCAACATCAATCCAGTTTTGATCTGGTTATATCCCCGTAAACGAGGGTGGCCGGATTTACCCCACTCTGCCAGCAATCACTTCCACTCTCCATCTCGCTCGATTTATTGCATCCTTCTTCGTCAAACCAACACTGCTACTCTCCACCTGAGATCTCCTTGTCTTCCTCGGTCGTCCTCACTTCCTCTTTCCCTTCAGTTCAAACTCCAATGCCTTTCTCAAAACATGGCCATCATCCCTCCTTAACACATGCCCGTACCATCTCACTCCATTCGCCTTTGAATAAACAACTAATTTAAAACTAATAATAGAATTAATTTTTCAAACATTCAAGGTCATCACAAAAGTTGACGCAAATACATAAATGATTTTTAAACTAAGGCTATTCATTTTGTGCCATAATATTCCTTCCTCCTCAGATTCAGCTGTCCCAAGCCGATCTTTACAGCAAAGGTAAAGACTATTTTTTTATAAAATACAAGATCAAAACTAATCTCTATCTTTTTTGAGTAGTTAATATACGTTTAAGTATCATAATAAAAATTAAATCATTGTATTGTACAAAAATAGTAAAGGTTCCATTGTTCATATTCAAAACTATTATTTAAATCAGTGTTCATAATACATGTTCTCAGTTCAGACTCTAATTGGGGCCGGGACTGGGACTTGGGCCGTGCCTTATGGGACTATAGGTTGGGCTCAGTGGACTATCACTAGGACTATAACTTGAGCTTTGCCGTATGGGGCTATAAGTCGGGCTTGGTGGAGTATAGCTAGGACTTCTAGGACCATATGGAGGGCTGCGTCTATTGTAGGGACTTGCTATGTGGTTGCGGTGGCTCCTTGTGGCTGTTGGTCTGTATGTTTGGCGAAATTGGTATTCTTGCCTTAAATATTGGTAATTTGTTCTTACTTGATGCAATTGCGCTCGTAAAGTTGCACAACAAAAAAAGTCATAACTTAGTTCAATTTTATCCAAATGTAATAAATAACATACCATTTTAGAGAAGAATAAACTGTAGAAACTAAATGCAATGTAAAAAATAAATGTTGGTATGGTTTATGCAGCTATAATTAGATTATTTTTTCTTAACCTAATTTGCATATTGCAAAAAAAAAAATAACAAATTTCAGTGTTGCTGTCTAAAAATTTAATTTCTATGAAGTTTACAAGAAAATATTTGGAAAATTGACTGAAGTACAACTTGGAGTAAAACATATAATGTATCATTCCCTAGCCCCCTGAGTTTATTTGTGAAAGTCTTTACTGTGCCATGTGGAAAAGCAGTTCTTGTCTGCAGTGCAATGTAAGTAAACTTGGCATTGGGGTGCACTGCAGAAGCACAAGACCTCTTTCTTTGTGGTCATGTAGCACACCTTGCAGTTCCTTTTGGTTTTGCTGAACTAAGGTAGATAGGCAGATTCAAAAGCCTCTGGCTGCCATTTGGGAGGTGCAAACACAGGTGGGCTACTATAATCTTCAAAACCAACAAGCTGTTGCACAAGCTCTTCATGGAACTCGCCGACTGAATACTTTTTTGGATACTGAAGTAATTCGTTTTGAGGATCTTCTGCCCTATGTAACTGGAATAATATATAGCTATTTACAACAGCCACATCAATCATGTGGAAAAATAAAGTTTTCCACCACCTCATGCATTTCCTGAGAGCATTGCTTTTTGTCAGTAGCTGGTCCGACCTATCTACTTCATTCATAAATTTCAAAGATCTTTTAGCAGCTTAACTGATGTATAAAAATTATCAAAATAAACATGGTACCCTTGGTTGAGAAATGGTGTCATGAGCCGCATCACAGTATCATATCCCAGGCCAATAGCAGATTGTTTATGTCCAGCTTTCTTTCTAATATAGACATCAAAACCGCAAGTGTCTCCATTAGCGCTGTCAGCCAGAACCCACAGTTTTATGTCCTATTTGGTTGGCTTGTTCTTTATGTATTGTCTAATTCCTGATCAGTGTTTGGATTTCACCATTCTTTCGTCAACGGCAACAATATATGACAAGGACAATAAGCTTACTCAGCTCATCAGGAGTTGTCTCTTTTCAGGCTCCGTAGTGATCCCCATAATATGACTTGGTTGCCATCGAAATCCATGCGTATGCATTAGTATGATCACAGATCTGTCGCATGAGTTCTACTGTAAAAAATAAGTGAAAAAAATCAATAGCCTTTTAAATTGTTCCTCTAAGAAGTGGAGCTCCCAAGTGTAGGCCTGAGGTGGAACACCAAAGGGTTAAGGGTATCTACTGCAAGTTGTGCCAACTTGGTATAGTTTGTGTTAATTTTTTCTATTGATTGATGTTCTTTTGCGATCATATTACTCATGGTTGCTAAATCTTTATCTTGCGTTGTAATCATGATTTGAGCTTGGTTTGTGCTTGTTGTTTGTAGTAGTTGAATTTGGACTGTAAGTCGTTGAGTGTTCCCTGGAGTTGCTCAGCATTCATTGTAGCTTCTATTGAAAGTGTTCCGAGATACATTTATTTTAAATAATTAGTGTCATTGTAAACGATTACGTTTATAATGTTATCGTTGCAAAGCATTAGATGTGGAGTTCTGAATTTTTGGGTTAATAAGGCCATGCGCACGGTACTGGTGTACAATTCAAAATGCCACCTTCGCGCGACTTTTTTTTACTATAACTTCGCTAACTTTCAAGAAAAATAAAAGATTTTTCACAAGCAATTAGGTTTTATGATGTTTTACATCCTCTGTTAAGCAAAGAACATAAGAATGTTCCGTCGATGATTAATTAACCTAGGAAGCCCTAAAATGTGTAAAAGATGTCGTCGCAATGGGCAAATCAAGAACATACGA
>JAOBAY020034424.1:0-14149 GCA_025331085.2 Zoanthus sociatus
ATATTTTTGCTCCCTAAAAACATTGTAAAAGTCTTTATGGTTAACAGAGAATGCGTTCTACGACTTTATTTAAAATGTCTTCGATGAAGTGTCCATCAAAGTCAGTTTTATCATTAAATGCTCTAATAAAGATTTGATTCCGCTCAAACTTCTGCGAGTCTTCAAATTAAATAAACAGTAATTGTATAACTTATGACCGAATGCAACAAGCAACAAAAAATAGAACACGTTCTAGAGAAAAAGTTACTTCAGCTGTCAGCAGTGACCGCGAGCCGTCAACAAAAACGAATGAGCTTGCGGCTGATTCTATCGATTTCTTGGCTCGCTTTGAAGAATACTCGATACTGAGTTTCAGGCAAGATGTCGACAACCACTCCCTTCTCACTTTGTTGGAGTGGTATCTGAGCTGCGCTATATCGCTACCTTTAGCTGCTATTAAATCGTAAATGAACACAAAGTAGTCTGCAAATAATTTCATGTCTGATCCCAGACTACTATATAACAACATAAATGTTGTGAAAAGCATAAAGAACTGACCGATGAATATAAGGAAAAGTTATTTTATTCATTTCCATGTTTCCAAAACGTCCAGAATTTTTAACAAAAGTATCGAATTTTCCCACGTGTCACAGACAAACGTCACTTCCGCCAACCCCCAACGCTCAAACGTGAAATTGACGTTTCTTGTGGGCAAAATCGATATGTGAGGCTTCCCTTAAATATTTTTAGACAATTTTTTTGAAGTTATTCATCGTTGTGAAAAGTAAATGTCATAAATGGAATGCTGCGTTGGTGTCTCTACAGAAACAGTTTTACAAATAGATAAGTTTTACACCGTAATGAAAAAAACATTTGTGTAATTTTTGACTGACGTTTTGGACAGGAAGGAATCCTTCGTCGGAGTGAAGCTATTGTACCATTCAGAACGACAGTGATGTGATTAATGACAATCATTACAATTTCCTCAAATGTGATTAATAATGGTAATTGACTGTGTGGAGTGCGATTTGGTCTGAAATCATAAGCGCGATTTCAAAATTGAACGAGCGCGCAACGCGAGTTCGATTTGGAGTCACAAGTATGATTTCAGAACAAAATTGCACGCCAATCAGTTCAATAACCAATTAATTATATCCATTCTGAAATCTCTTTTAAGCCAAAGAAACGAACAAATTTCGACTTTTAATGGATATTGTACATTACAGGACAGTCGTCGCTGATTGTGCAATCTGTAATGGATTCGTTGACTTGTGCTTGTTGATTTGAGCTTGTAGTTTGTGAAACTTCTACAAGGCTTAGTAATTTGTTTTTCAATTCCAGATGATCTTTACCCTGAATAATTACTGTCTTTGTACTATTATACCATTTAAACACAATGCTGGTAGCCTTGTAGGTGAGCAGGTTATGCGACCGATCTTCTTACCACTTCCTGCTTCTCCAACCTTTGATGTCTTTTACGAATTCTTCCACAAAACCTCTCAAATTTCTTCCGTTCCTGTCCATTTTAATCTGTTCAGTCCATTGTCGTAAACCAAATCATGTTTTGATTCCATTAGAATGCAGCAAAGGTGAATATAGTTGAAATATAACTCAAAATGGAGTAGCCTGCGTAGCTGGTCAAATGTCCAATGAACTATAGTAGTGGATTGTATCCAAAGGACTTGTGTAGTAGTGGATTATAATCAGAGGGGGACGAGAGGGGAGAAGACAAAGGAGAATATGGGGGGAATGAGAGAGGGAAGGAAAGGATATAACATTTTGGAAACAATATGACGCGTATTCTTTCTTGATATATGCAGATAAATCAAGGAAAAATATGCATCATATTCAACACCCAAGAATACATTGCTTTGGAACCGAAAGATCATACCTGCTATTCTGTAAAATGAAAATGTTTGGCAGCTAAAAGCTTTCCACCCTATCCTCTGCCCAAGGGAAAATATTTGGCAACTTGTTGCTTTGGTAGGTGATTAATTAGTTAAACATTTTGTTTTGACGAACAGAAAATCAAAGCACACAACTCGAGAAGCCTCACAACATTCAAATTGGCACTGAATGAGTTGGGAGATATGACTGTTGCTGAATACCGTAAAAAATATTTGAGATCTCGCGTACGACCTGGGACCCATATTCAACTAGACAACAGCAAGAAAACTGCAATACCAAAGGAAGTTGACTGGAGAAAGGCTGGAGTCGTTACACCAGTGAAAAATCAAGGTTTTTCCTCTTTTTTATTTTTATTTGATAAAATTACAACATTTTGTTTTGCCTGGTTATATGAGATCAAGACAAACGTTCTTAGAACTTAATATAAAGAGATATTAGTGTCGTCATGATTTCATAATAAAAAAATATGTTATTGAAAGGCAATTCAAATTCAGTTGTGTAAGTTTTTGTGTAAATGAAAGCGATGAAATGCCGATCTAAAAACAGACAACCTATAAATGTCTTAAACGTGGGTTAATGAGCTGTAAGAGCTATTGCTATCATTTTGTACACGTCTGCATGCTAGACGTTTTCGAACCGGAGCCGACTGATCAACGCCAACAGATCACGTGTTTTGTTCTACATTTTGATTCGCCACTGAATAAGAACCTCTGACGATCTTGATATGATTGGCTCCCGAACATTCTATTGTTGACGTGTGATATTTTGATTCACCACAATAGCTCTTGAGCTAAAGCTCCACGAGTTAAAAACTACTGAGCTATGATATGATACGATAAATATACAGGTTCTCCCCTCGGGGTTTTTCAGAAATTGTTTACATATACAGTTGAGGTCAGATAGTTTAGGGTCTTAGAAAGTCCGCTGGAGCGGCTCACATGTTAAGGCGCAACTTGGTAGCCGATAAGAAGTGCCCTCAGTGGAAGAAACAGACCACAACACCGCTGGATCACAGAGAGATCGAGAGACTGGACCTACGGTTTAACAACCTTATCCGAGAAGATGTGAATGTCTAACCATTTGCAGATGTTAGAGCAAAGGCAGCACTCTCTCCTCAGTTATTTTAAGACCCTGAGTAGTGGTCCGGCCGGGAATCGAACCCGAGCCTCCCGCACAACAGACTGGCACCTTACCAACTGGGCTAACCAGTCATGTAAACAATAGCTATTCTTTATAATAAAATAGTTCTGAACTTAAATACGCTGGATAAAACTTCAGAGAAAGTTTTCATAAGCTTTCAAACTCTGCTGAGTCCTTGGTCACATGACTGCTCGTGACGTCAACTCCGGACGTCTGGGGCGGGAAATTCGAACTTTGACGAGGGCATTCCCCCCACTCCCCCCCTTCTTCTGCTCCTGAGGAGGTTGGTCCAGATTGGAGCGAAGGGTTCAATATTCTAATATGGATGGCCTCCTTCACTCCCCTCTCATACCACCTAGGTTCGACCTCCAAAATCTCTGCGGTCATGATGTCTACTGAGTGCCCCGGTTCCGTTACGTGGATGTGTCTTGAAACTTCCGACGAAGACAAGCTGGGTCGCCTGTGCTCCCTGAAGCGGGCCTTAAATGAACGTACAGTCACCCCTACATAGGATGCCGAACAGTCCTCACATGGAATGTGGTAAACTGGACCCGTGACTTGGAATTTGTCCAGTTTGTCCTTGGGTCTGATCAAAAGTTGACGCAGCGTATTGGTGGGTTTGAAATAGGCCTGGATGTTATAACCTTTTAGGATTCTTCTCAGCTCTTCAGAGAATCCGCGAATATACGGCATGACTACCGGGTACTTCTTCTTAACCGTGCCGGATGAAGATTGTCTCCCGGCTTCACTTGAGGGTTGTTCTTGGGCAGGTCGCTTGGTGGTCTTTCAAAAGCCAGCTCGGATATCCATTGTTGCTAAGAGCAGTCAGGACGTGATCAAGTTCCCTCTCAATAGCTTTAGCTATTGTTTACATGACTGATTTGTAAATGTCCGTAATGTTAATGTGCTCATCGCCCGACTTTGTCTTTTAAAGACTGCCAGACTTCTATAAAATACATCCTTTGTTCAAAATCTTGTTCTTTTGTTACAACTGTTGCATTTATATATCCGATGACATGGTTTGTTGCTTTGAGGTGCTGTGATATTTTTGAGTTTGGGTTTTGGCTCTTTACTGCGTCTTTATGATTACCTACTCTCTTTGTAAGAGATTGTTTGGTCTATCCTTAGAACATAAAAGTTGCAGTCAAGACACGGAATTTTGCTGTGGATCATTTTGTTTGTGTTTTAAGCGAGGGAAGACTTGTTTCAATTTCAGTGTATGGGCTTAAATGCAAATTGTACCCCCTTCTTTTTTCACTATTCTACTTATTTTGTTTCTCTACTACGCCTTGAGCATAAACAAGGGATAATAATTCCCTTTTGCTTGTTGATTTTGGCATGATTTGCGTTACTCTTTTTTCATGGTCGGCTCTAGACTTTATTCTTTCTTGATTTTTTAACGTCTTTTAATAACATTTTTAAATCAGTGGCAAGCCTACTTTCATATCATTTTAACCATGCCTGATTGCATTTTAACGCTTCTAAAACGTCTTGACATTATTCGCACAATAGAAGGAGGAAGATTAGTCTTGCTCTACGACACCTAAAGCTTTAAAGTGCATAAGAAGTCAAAAATGTTTTTTCGCCTGCTAAAAACTATGTTACTTGTAGGTTCAGTTTCTGAAACAATTTTTGAATGCTCAAAGTTTCAACTTCGAAATCTTGAACGAGCACCTTGGAGCCTAAGTACTAATTGATGTCTGACGTCAAACGGGTTCCTCAAATTAGTTACAGCTATCTTTGCAGAGCTTGATCCTGAATCAGAATGTGCCATCCACAGCAAATAAAACTTAAAAGGTTTTTACAAAGATGCCATGTCGAAGTGTTGTGACTATAGAAAGTTGCAAAAATGTTCTGAGTGATTCGTTTGACGTCAAGACTATCTAGAACTCAGGCTCCAAGCTGCTCCTCCAATATTTCGGAGTTGAAACTTTGAGCGCTATTAAAAGTCCGATTTCAAAAAAGATTTCAGAAATTAAACCTAACATGATTTTCAGCCGACGAAAAAAATTGCCTTTATATGCACTTTAAAAAAATCTAAGTTTAAAAAGATATAAGTTTCATAAGTTAGATACTAGGACGCATGCGCTTAAAAAGTCAGCTTCAGTGATGATCACAAAAAAATGTTAACCTTGGCTTGTCTAAATTACAGGTGACGAAGGGCTATTAGAGTCATGAAACATGAACGATAAACTACTTACATCAATTCACGGGGAAGATCCAACGTTTTGGGGGTGTCTCGTCCTACCTCTTAGAGGAGAAAATTCAAAGCTTTGGTACCGTGTAGGTTTGTCAGAGGAAAATTTTGGCATTTTAATGCTGTGCAGAACCTTTCAAACAGAGACATAAAACCGCGTATCGTTCAAGTTGATGTAACCGTAGTTAGTAGGCGAACTTGGTATCAATCATATCAGTATTGCTGTCTGTGTATACGCTTCTGTATCGCCCTGAGTCACGTCTATTTTAGTACCTCTATGGGGTTTCATTGAAATCTCCCTACGCGCATCCCTGTTATCCATTTCAAAAAATGTTGGAATTCTTCCCCCGGCCAGCGATTACTATGATAATTTCAACCTTGACTGTTCACATCAATTTTAGCAACGCCTTCGAGATATACTCACGATGAAAGTGCTTTCTTTAATACTTTTCCAGGTCTGACTTGCCGGGACCTGGGCAATGCATAGGGAAACAAAGTCCAAACGTAATTTAACAAGTTCTTTTATATTTCAATTTTTTGAAACATTTTTGTGATTATTCTGGTTATTTTTTTGCATAGTTTCTTTATTTAGAATGTTATCTTTTGCTGTTATTTATAGTTTATTTACAGCTTAATTGATAAAAAAAAATTGCTCGTTTATAACTTGTATGAGATTTCGAATCGGTTTCATTGATAGGACAACTTGGTGCTTCGTGGTCGTTCAGTGCCACAGGGTCCCTTGAAAGTCAACACGCCATTAAAAATGGAACACTGGTTGCTCTCAGTGAAAGAAATCTTGTTGATTGCTGTAAATTTTCCTCCGTTGAAGGTGCTTTCAGGTACGTTACTGTGAGATCATGCACGTGAAATTATTATGTCTCTAATAGCATGATCTTAGGCTATATGGATTGGAATCCACTTCAAGTAAACTGTATTTAAATTCTTTCAAAATTCCGAAAGAGCAACAAAACTGTTACACGAAACTAGAGTTATCCTAATCGAAGGAAGCTGATTTGTTTTAAAACAGTGAATTTTTACAAAAACATAAAATCATTGATCTTATGGTTGTTAGATTCAAGTAGTGTTTCATTATAGTATTGTATTCGCGAATATACATAGCGCTAATATAAACATAAAGAAACGCTCTTGATGTAACAGGTAGACCACAACATCGGGATCTTTGCGCATGCCCTGCTCTTTCGCAATGGGCAAAAGTTCGCCGTTAGAAGGTCGAGATCAATGGTTTAAGCCCTTTTCTGAGAAGAAACGAATGGTCTTACCAATTGCAGATGTTAGAATAAAATCAGCACCTTTTCCTCAATTATTTGAAGACCTTGAGTGTTGGTCCCTCACAATAGACGGTTGCCTTACACGATTTTTTTGATCTGTTAAGTACGATTAGCTGGTAAAGTCCAGTTTGTTGCATTTGTTTATTTGATTGATAGGTCATTTCGTAGAGCGCTGGTAACTCTTGTTGACATCTGTGTGACTTGTTCAAAGAAGTTGAGCAAGAGCGGACCGTCTTCTACACATTTCTTTCATCACCTTTACTGTTTTTATAAAAAAATAAATAAAAAGATAGCCAATTGCTAGCCCTTGATTTCTCAATTTTGTTTACCCTCAGATATGTCATTGAAAACCACGGTATTGACACAGAAGCTGGTTATCCCTCTACAAAACCAGTTGGAGAATGTCACTTTGATCCACAGCACATAGGCGCAACTTGTACAGGTCTGTTAAGTTTAGCTCCGTGAAAATGGATTTTAAATACTATCAAACTAACGAGAACAACAGTAGTAATAATGATGATGATGATGATGATGAAGATGATGGTGATGGTGCTGGTTGTGATAATGATGATAATGATAATGATGGTGATAGTGATGGTGATGATGATGATGATGATGATGATAATGTTGGTGGTGATGGTGGAGATGATAATAATGATTGTGATGATGATGATAATGATGATGATGATGGTGATGGTGATGGTGATGGTGATGGTGATGATGGTGATGATGATGGTGATAATGTTGGTGGTGATGGTGGTGAGATCATAATGATGATGATAATGATGATAATGATGATGATAATAATAATGGTGATGATAATGATGATGATAATAATAATGGTGATGGTGCTGGTTGTGATAATGATGATAATGATAATGATGGTGATAGTGATGGTGATGATGATGATGATAATGTTGGTGGTGATGGTGGTGAGATGATAATAATGATGATAATGCTGATGACAATAATGATGGTGATGATGATAATGATGGTGATGGTGGCGATGATGAAGGTCATGATAATGATAATAATAGTAATAATAATAATACAAATAATATCAAGAAAGCCTTAGCTGAACGACATTTAATTCTAAAATAATTAGTCACGTGGTTATTGATGTGACTAGTAGTGTACTTCTTGCATTCGCTTATGTTAGGCCGGAGCTTGTAAAGAACCAGTGTTTATAAGTTTAGTTTCATCATGTTGAGTTATAATACAATTACTCTAAACCAGACGAGCGATAGCGATACAACTCCTGACCTATCATATCTCTTAAACCTCAAGAAGCCTTTTGCAGTGGCCAAAATAGCGGCAAAAATTCGAACAATATGCGAGTGCGATGAAACTCAAGAAGGAAAATGGGGGTTTAGGGCAATAATTTGATTTATGGGAAAGAAAGCTGTAGTGTGTTATTCAAGGCAGACGATGAGAAAAAGTCATGAAGAAATTTAATAAGCTCTTCATTTTCAAGATGAAAAGTCCTTCGGCATACAGAATACATTGATAGAAGCATTGTTGGAGCACACATCTTCTTCTTGGCGATCTCAAATTGTACCAGGAAAACTACGAGGAATTCGGGAGAGCGATTGAAATAGTTGTTAAAGGAAGCAATGAAGCAGGAGTAGCAATGTATGGAGTTACCAAATATGTGCCGCAATGGTCTTTGAAAGAAGCAAGATGATAATAGTGACGGATTGCATACGACTGTGCCACAATTTTATCGTTTGTTGATATCGTGATCGAGTAAAAATGACCATTGCTAAAGGAGAAGTGCAACCTAAATTTAACCTTTTTCGTTTGAACATTTAGGTATAGTGGAACAACTGTAAAGTTTTTCTAAAGTCTTAGCGGAGCAGTAAAAAAAGAAAACTTCATAGAGCTGAATTAATTAAGCAATAAACTAGTTTTGGTGGCTTTAATTTAGCGTTGAACTCTCCTGTTACATTTCAAAATCGGTCTTGTTATTGAAATATTAAAGTACAACGTATGTAAAAACTTGACTGTTTCTAATTTGGACCCCCTGACTATTTTCAATATTCTCAGGTAGAGCTATATTGTAATGTAAGTTTGATAACAATCATTTAATTCTATAATTGATGTTTATGTTCTTATATTTTGCTTTGTTTATAATTTAGAAAAAGTATTGCAATGTTTACATTTCATATAATAGTTATTTTATTTTTTCAATTAAAATTTATTGTTTACGACACAATCTTGTTTGCCACTTGCCTTCTGTCTTAATCTAACTATAAAATCAGTTTATAAAAAAGGATAAATTTTTTACCGTAGTGTAGAATAACTTTTAAACCGACGTTTCGGAGTGGAGTCCTTCGTCGGAGTGAATGCATGAAAGATAAATAAAGAGCTGGTTATGTAGTAAAGCAAATCAAAATGACACAATGAGATGAGTATGTGAAAAACAAAAGGAAATAAAAGGATAGAGATGTATGAAATTTGAAATGTTAAAAAGACAAAAAAGTTTATGACACTAGTTATAAAATTGTCAAATTCGTTGTATTTCTATATTCGCTCGCTGTAGCCACGAGCACTCACTTTGACTGTTCTGGTTTTTATTGTTTTATTTTACTTTGCTTAATATTTTTGGTTACTCGTAATATCTTACGCTAATTTAAAAATTCAAATCTAACTTCAAAATACTAATAAAAATGTAAATTCTACACCGTAAAAGAGAGAATACGGTGATCCAAAAAATGTAATATTCCACGGTGTAGAATTTACATTTTTATTAGTAAATTGTTTCTTTAGAAACACCGACGCAGCTCAAACTAGTTTACCGCTTGTTATTTTTCTAACTTCAAAATACTTTCGGCGTGACCATACTTTAACTCTGGATATTTAGACGCACGTCAGTTTCACCTTGCGAACCCCTACTTCAACGTCTGTACCTTTCTCATCATCACTATTTCTCTGTTCAGGCTTCCACTTTTTACCCCGTGGAAATGAATGGAATTTACAAGTGGCGGTAGCCAATATTGGTCCAATATCTGTGTATGTTGACGCAAGCCATTCTTCCTTCCAGCTGTATAGAAGTGGAGTGTATGACGAGCCGTAAGTCAGAGAAAAGAAAACTAAGTATTTTAGGTGTTCCAGGTTGAAAAACTGTTTATAAGGTGCATATTAAGTGAAATTGTTATATACCAACTATCAAAGTCCATTTTTCTCGTACTCGTAATGGACGAGACGACATCACGCGCACGTGAACAAGTCTCGCTGTTTCCCTGCAACCACGCGCTCAGCGGGCAACATTATGTTATGGACTGGTAAATAACAAAACCGGAAGTTAATTGTAATTCGGTACGATTTCAAAAGTTCACAAAACACAAGTTTGGATAATAAAAAAATTATTTAAAAGCTGCTTTTTGTTCTTGTTTGATAGTTATATCAATATAACAAAACACTTATTGAACTTAACCTCGGGAAAGCAGTATGTTTTGTGGTCCCTCGACGGCCTTGTTTCCCTTGGCTCTACCTCGGGAATCCGGTACCACAAAACATACTGTTTCCCTCGGTCTCAGTCAATAAGTGTTAAATACTTACACAATAGTAAATCCTTGTAATCTTGGGTACTTAATTGCAGCGTTACACAAGCTAAAATGGAAATATGTGTTTGGCTGAACTCATGACGCTACTTAAAATGAGCCACATGATCACGCTTACAAAAATATTCCCATGGGGGTGGGACTGAAAGGAATTAAGTTCATGTCTCCCCTGCTTCATGATATTTTATTGCTCTTACCGTAGGATATACTGGACACACATTCTTTTAATTCATTTACTTTTATACATATTCATTTTCAAGTTAAGGAAAAATAATAGTATCGGCTTTCTTGTAAGCTACCAAGCGTATGTACCTCCCCCCACAAATATGTAAAAATTGCGCTTTGGCGGGAGTTTTTAGTCGCTGCATCCTCTTGGTTTAGAAATAAACATGGTCGAGACTTTCAGGTGTAATCTCTGTGAACAACATGACTGTTCTACAATTATCGGCTATTTAAATCACATTAGGAGATATCACAGCAGTGATCCTAATTTTCATGTAGTCTGTGGAATAAATGGCTGCTGCAGAACGTATCGGAAGTGCGTTTCTTATATAAACCATCTCATCCGAAAGCACAATGTAACGCGAGAACGAAGGGCTTTATTTGTTGGCGAAGATAGTAATGCCGGTGAAGAGCATGAAGGAAATTTCACGTCTAATTCTCACCCTAAAGACCTGGAAGAACTAGAACCGATTAGAGAGGAGGACAACAATCGCAGGCATAATGCGCTATGCTTGCTCAGATTTAGGGAAGCGGGAAGGGTCCCCCAAACTGTTGTGGATACTTTCGTTGAAAGCTCTAAGCAAATAGTTCAAAATAGCCTCGATGTTGTAAGGTCAGAAGTTCTGCGTAAACTATTGGCCTCTAAAGTCGATGAATCCACGATAAATGAAGTCAATGAGCTGTTTATGGAAGAAACTGTTCGAAATCCCTTTCAAGGCATCGAAAAAGAAACTCTGCAACATCAGTACTACAAAGAAAACTTTGGCCTTGTGGTAAGTTTCGCTAGAAGAGTTAAGCAAAGTTTTGCTAGCTTAGAAATTATGTTCCAGTCTTGCGATGTTTACATGAATTCGTACTGATAAAGATGTGATATAAAATTTTTTGGAATGAATTTTGAACAATTTGACGACCTTTATTACTTGACACTTGTTGAATTCTCAATGGCGATAGTATTTTGTCAAGCCAAGGGATCAATTTATCTGGAAGTACTTAATAACATCAATAATTATTCTCGATAGAACCAAAATCTTTCAGGGCTCTAAAACGTTTTGTCCTATGTTTATTATGTAAGAATGAATAAGACTTTTTTCCCAATATTAATCTTTCCGATAGATTTGGACAAGAAAATAGTAATTTACACTTAAAAATTTTTAAATGAAAAGGGCCCAAATGTGGGAGGGAAGCGGAGAGGGAGGGGCCATTTTTATGAGTAGGGAAAGCCCTCCTAGGCAAGCTATCTCTCGTAAGAGGAATAACCCTTCTTTGTTGTTTAATCCACTTACATTTACAAGAAAGGGATAGCTCTTGGAGCTTAATTTCATGGCTGTGTCACTTGTCAAAATTTACAGTACTCTTTACAGTACTCTTACAGGGTTTCATTTCAGGAACCAAAAAAGATAGTTTTAGGAAGATACCATGTCAAAGTTCGAAGAGGAAATAAGCTTAAGGACATCGAGAAGACAGATGCTGCCTATTATGTTCCTATCCTCGAGAGCTTGCAACAATTGCTGAATGATGACTCTATACTTGAGGAGGTAATGGAATTTATCAGGCTGTAAAGGGCTCAAAAACAGTTTTTACAATTTTAATTGGACTGACAGCCTCGGGGGAGGGTACTCCAGACAGGGAGATACAACAGTGGCCAGTATTTGATACCTATAACTGAACCCCCAAAAATACCTTCACCGAAAATTGGGTACCCAAAAAACTCTCTTGAATGATTTTGTATTTTGAAATACTATGGTCAAAAAGCCCGTAAAAAGAAAAGAAAATGGCAATTTTAATAATTCTGCCTTTATCTTATTCATCTCACTATCCAAACTGGCATTTTTATATAACCGAAAATCTCAAGTAACCTGAAGTTATCCAAAAAAATATCCCTGGGTAATTTGCCATATCCCAAAAAATTCCAAAATCATAAATTTCATACGCCAAAAGGTCATCAAAATGTCTGAAATATCACCCCTGAAATTGACAGGAATTTTGTAGCTACCATGACACTAAAATGAGTCTGTTTGTGTTTCCATACAAAACAAACAAAGCACACAGCAAACAAGTGATAAAAGTTATAGGCTATCACCAGCAACTGACTGCTATTTTGACCGCTGGTATTATCTATCGAGTCAATCTTTGGCCATAAAAGATACAGAGCATATAATGATCACAACATAACGCACATAACCGTAGGAGAATAATCATTCCATTCTTTTAAATAAGCAATCGTTTATTACAATCAAAAAGGACCCTTGCAAGTGCTAAGGGTGCTACAATTAAATTGATTATGCCAGAAAATTCAGGGAAGGGGATATTGCAGAAGAAAGTCCTCATCCTCCCAGCTGCACAATAAAAAAAAAGAAATCAGCCTTGAACATTTCATGATAACATATTGGTGTTTCCAGATTGAAAACCCGCATGGCAGAAATGATGGAAAATTAACAGATTTCTGTGATGGTGACCTCTTTAAGACCCACCCTCTTTTTGGAACAGACCCTAATGCCATTCAGCTTATCTTGTATTTTGATGAGGTTGAACTTTGCAACCCTCTTGGTTCAAGAGCCAACAAACCCAAAATTGGTAAGTGTATGTTATGCTTCAATGAAATGAATCAACACTATATCACACAAAAGTTTTTTTAAAAATATATATACGATCTCTGGTTAAAAATTCAATAATAAAACTAAGCTTTCGGCTGCTTTACTACAGCCTTCATCAGATGGAATGAAGAGAAAAAACGTTGAGTAGAATATATATATAAAAAATAACGTGTGATAAAAAATATAAATAAAAATAGAACTATATTAATGAGAAATGTACTACTTCTTTAAAAGAATACTGTATTGTTTAGGAAGTGGCTTTGAATTATTATCAGCATTACTGGTAATAGTAATAGCAAATAGGTAATAGCAAATAGGTAATAGTAATAGCAAATAGTGGAGGAATGGAAATATGAATATTCCTGTCAATTACGAACACCCTTCCAAAAACCTCAGCTACGCACCTGATGTAATTAGAGTTTCTTTCAAAACCTCCAATTCAGATTGTAGGATTTGTTCAAAAATAACTTGTGGTAGTTAATGCATTAATTAAGGACCTTGTCAAACACATCCAACCATTAACCATCACGTCTCTCCAAATTTAGTACAGCCGTCTTCCTTCCTCTATTGCTTGCTTAGCAGAATAAAATCTTTTTTATAACAGGCAGTAGCTGTGCATTGCCAATATGGTCGCGGGAGAACAGGAACAATGCTTGCCTGTTATGTTGTCAGGACTACCAAGTGTAATGCAGTTGCAGCGGTGGAGAAAGTGCGTAAGATAAGGCCTGGGTCAATCGAGACCTCAGAGCAAGAAGAAGCAATAGAAAAATATGTACTGACGCAACTGAAACCTACTACGTGAAAAAGCCAATAACTTAGCCATAATGTTGACAACTGATTTTAAATTTAGTTTTATAAGCAGATAACTTCCGAAGAAAGACTGGCTACAATCCGAAATATCAGTTCTAAAATTCTTTTTTAGCCCGAGAAGTCATTAACAGCAGAGTAAAACGAGCAAATACGATAATAGATTGACTAGATTACATATCAGCTGAGCGAAACGCAAAAATTGATAGACAGAAGCACAAACTAGTTAAGTGTGCTGTTGTAATATGAATGACTAAGAATGAGTTTCATCAACCCAGCACTACTGCGGTACAGTAAAAACCCGCATGTAAGAACCTAGTGGCGGATTTAAGAACCTGCTGGCAGAAATTTCCCATTTTTATACCCCAAAATTTAAGAACCTGTTTAGCCAAGCAAAATTTATTAGGTTCTTATATGTGAGTTATGGGATATTTTCATAAGCATTTTTAA